>JJOG01000078.1:0-10449 GCA_000715275.1 Gyrodactylus salaris
AGGGCACTGATTTTTGAAATAAGATCACGATGAATCGCTTTAGATTGCTCAAATATATGATGAAGAACTAATTCTGAGGCTATTTCCATCTTTTGTGCGCTTTAAATCTATCTACTATGGTCGAAACTCTGATGTGGTAAAAATCCACATACAAATAAATTCCAATGGCCGCCATCGATTTTCCATCGAGGTAAAATCAAAAAGCAGTGCCCTAATCTCATTCGTGAGAGGAATTGACAGCGTTTTGGTTTTTCGCATAGTAATGGAAAATTAATCTTTAGCTAAATAGTTTAAAGGTACAGTTCATTAAATAAACCTTATATTGGGTAATATGGTCAGGTCTTAGAAAATATACCTCATTCATAACCCTGACTTGTCTTTAGATTTCTTTCTCCTCTATTTTAATAAACAATCTCACCCTACGAAATCTCAACCGTGATATACAAGGGTTTAAAACGACATTTTAGCGTTTGAAGAGCGAGAACAGCCTTCTGAAGCATCGCCTGGCCCGCCTGGAAGAAGAGAATTGCCGAATCACCAACGAGTTGGTCAGCTCACAACTTAATCGCGCTGAAGAGGCGGAAGTGATCATTTCCCTAAAGAACAAACTATCCCGAATCACATCGTCCATGAACGAGGAGCAACTAGATCGCATCAATGATGACTCAGCAAGACACCGGCCAACATCCGGCCTCCAGCCAGCTACACTGTCGCATGCTTCCTCCTCATCCTCACTGACCTCTTTCGACTACGAGCGCAAGTTATTCAATGTGCAAAAGGATTCCAACGACACTGCAGCGAATAACGGGGAAGAGGACTTGATAAATGTTAGTTAGATGCAATGCACTTGAAATCGATAATTCGAAGAACAAGTAAAATATAATTAAATATAGTTAAATCTTGGTAATGTGTGATTTGAAATAATATTAGAGTTTTATTTATTTTTCTTTTTTTCAATGAATCGTAGTAAGAAAATTAATTGACTTTTTAAAATCTTTTTTCTGACTTGTACAAATATTTGATATTTTCCTCTGTAAATGAAGGCAGATTCAGCTCAACTAGCATTTCAACAGCATAATAATCTACACAATGACTTTTGTTGGGTTGACACGATTACATTTTAGGTCACAGACATGTTTAGAATCCCAGGAGTGAGTGATTCTCACTGTACTTTGAGCACTCGTGGTTTTACGCTTTGAATAATTCATGACTCATACTTTTCATAGGCTCCAATAATTTCAAATGGACAAAATTGCTCAAAGAAAATTCCCCAATTAACTGATGATAGAAACGTATTGCTCACAAGTGAACTACAAGAGGATCTCGTAAAGGTCCGGACGAGAGAGGCTCAAATGAATCACGAATTCAAAAATACCCGATTCAAATTAGCAAACCTTCAAGAAGTAAGCTTTCTATATTCATTTTACTGATGAGTAAAAAGCATTTTTACCATATTTTTATAGGTAATACAGTTTTTCATCTGTGATCACTGATCAGTTTTTTCCAAACTATTCCCTTTACAATTTCCACGAGCGTATTTTAGCATATTTGGAAGAAGAAAAGAGAATAAAATAATCCATAGGAATATTTTTCGAATATAATCTCAATTTGGATTCTGCAAGCCATCATGGATACTATACATTTTTAAACTCAATGATAAAATCAAGATTAGAGGGACTTGAACTCATTGGCTGATGCTATAAATATCTTAGAATGAGAACAAACTGGTCACTTTATTGTTTGTCGACCACAAAAATATCAAGAAATATGCAATCCTTAATATTAATTCTGATGATGAAATTTCTAATTTTTATTAGTATTTTCTTAATTTTAATATTTTAAAATAAATCCAATTTCTAGTTGGACTACTGATGAGTAACCAAACTATAATTTTAAATATTACTAAAATTATGATTAATACTTGGCAATGTGAAAATTGATCAAAAAACACAATTTTAGCAACGAATACAGCAATGAAAGGTCATATTTTCACTCTAAATATTCCCTAAACTTCATAAAAATGCTTTTTGTAAAAAGTACTAAAAATTGAGAGTGTTTCATATACTGAAAATAGAGAGGTTCTTTAAAAATCCAACTATTTAAAGATTTCTAAAGTATGTAAAAAGTAAAGGGCTTATTTGTGTATAAGAGTTATCATTCCACAAAAACTTCTTGTACGTTCGGCTTTTACTGAAATAAATGACTTCTGTTTAGATTGAAGTTATCATATTCCTTCACGCTGTTCAATCCAATGTAGAAAGTCTAATGTGTACTGAGTCTCATTTTAAAAAGAAGACTTGTTCGTACACAGAATACGAGTCAAGATTATTTGCATGGGAATTCCAAAAGGGTTTTCAATCTTTTTTCTATTATTTTCACCATTTCTGTGTCAAGTACGAACAGTAGAGTGGAAACTTTGTTAGATCTGAAATTGCTTTCACACTGAATCAACTTAGATTTGGTCCTCAAGGGATTCCGTGTGCAATATTGTTTGAGAGAGAATCTCTGTTATACCAGCATTGGTAGCAAAGAATGGTCTCTGCTTCCAGAGGGTTATAAAGAAAACTTTTCTACGCTATAGAACCTTCAACCATCTAACGATAGCTCAGATATTCCCTCAAATACATATTGATGAATCTGGCGATTCCCATTTTTGCGTAGGATAAAACAGGATTGATCTATAAATAAACCTTATAACAAATCATAATTCTAGCAGCAATATTACCGAACTAATTACAAAAGTGTAGCCTAAATTGAATTCTGGTAATTTTTCCTTGAATAAAATTAATTTTTTTCCAATTTTCTCTGAATTCCAAGTCGTGTTTTCAATTTCTCACCTGACTTGTTTATAGATGGAGAATCATGCATTTCCACTACACACCGTAACGACTACGTGTAGCTTTACAAGACTGTTTTTCTCAATCTAAAATCCTTTAATCTTCATTTCTCTATCCCACACATACACACCTCCTATAAATAGATGTTCATCATTTTTTCCCTCTCTAAACATTTTTCAGAGAAATATATATAGATGCATTTCTGCTTGCATTTTTGTTTTAAAATCCTTTTTAGATTTCTAATGAATATAAAAAAGTAGAAGCCCGATATTCTTTATCATTCACGTGTCACGTGTGATACATTCCATCTCCCAGTTCTGCCATTCGTCGCCTTACACGCTATTCTCGTGGGGGAAGAATCACTTATCTATTCGGGTTTTATTTATTCCCTAAACTACTTCACATCGAGTGATCCTCCAAACATTGTCTAGACCAAGATTCAGTATCGTATGCAGCCTTTCTAAGCCTTGAAATATGCTAATCTTTAGAAATTAAACTTTTGAGTAAGATATTGCCTCTCTCATTCTCAATTTCAGGCGTTGGCTCAACTTGAGTTGATTTGCCAAGCTGCCAATAAGAATCTATTTCTTTTTTTTTACAAATAATTTCAATGAATTCAATCTTGACCGCTAGAGAGTGAACTCACAGCGACATTCTCTCGGGCTCATCTGCTAAACTGTTTTAAATCGTATTTCCTTTGTTGGCAATGAAGCTTTCATCAGACCGAAATATTTTTTGCTTAAATTCAAAGTTTCAAGCATGGTAAAACGTAAGATTTTGAGTGTTTTGGTGCAGATTAATTAGTGAAGCATTGTCAGAAAACATTTTTCAAAAAATAAATTCTCCTTTAAAAGTTACGAAAAAATCTTTTCGAAATCTTAGTTACCAGGTGAAAGATATAATGCGTTGAGCAATCTAGAAAAGGAGTAAAAGTTGAAAAATTTCGAATGTGAACTAGAAAAGTTATAGCAGTTTCTAGATTCAGTAAAATCCAAAATTGAGAAAGAAAATTCAAATTGTTTTCGCGCGCAAATTTCAAAAAGCTGTTTTCTTGAAACCTAATATTATTGAGGTCTGAAAGTGATGTCGTAAGCCTAACATTTCCTTAGTTAGTTGCTCGAATTTTCTCATCCCCATTTCTGTCGGAGTTATGAGCCTTCTAGTGAGATGTAAAAATAATGTTTCTGTGGGCCTAGGAGGGTTAAATTAAAAGTTTGAAGCAACGTGATAAAAAGGCTTTCTTGAGAGGAGTTAAGCTTTGAAAACAGTTTGTGCCTTTTCTTTCCAAATTGTTCATGAATAAATCTCGATAGAAAACGCAAAAGTAATCTTGCTGTGTGCAAATTTTCTCATCAGATAGAATTCTGTCAATTTCGGTTTAAAAGAGACTAAATGCAAAATATCTTCTCCTTACCAAGATGATATCTGAGACAAAATTCAAGACATAATAATAAAAAGGTAGTTTGTATCAAAATAACTTTACTAAGGCATAATTAATCAAAAGGGCTCTCTTTGATAGAATCAAAGTCTTGTCTACTATCAAAGTCTGATAATGAATTCTGAAATCCTTAGAAATACGACATTGAAATCAAGAGGATGGAAACGCAAAACGCCACCTTGGAGAACAAGTTGCTGCAGGTGAAACTCTACGAGGCTGACGCGATCCTCCACTTGGACGAGAGTCGCAAGAGGCTCTCCGAGCTGGAGTCTCTCTGGCGAATAGCAATGAACGGTCGTAATGAGAAGGAGGTCACCATTTCCTTGTCGAAAATGTCCGACAAAATTGCAGAGACAAAGTTATCTCTGAGGATCCAGGAATTGGAGCGAGAGGTGGTTGAGGCCCATTCCAAGAATGAGTCATACCAAAGACAGATCATGTTGAAGGATGAACAGGTCAAAATAATGCAGGAGAAACTCAGTCTTTCGAAACTCGATCAGAAGGATCTTATGAAAGAATTGCGCAATATTCAATGTGAAGCAGCCGATATTGAGGCAAATGTTAGTTACAAATATTTATTTAGATTTTAATTCGAGGCGTTTTCGCTTCATGGGACTTTCATCTAGAGTGTAGAAGTCTTTTTCACTCTTGTACTTTGGTTCCTTTAAAAATCGATCTTTCTAGCTCTTTTAGAATCTTTGATATTGAAAAAGGGCTTATTTGATACGATTCACTTTAATCATGAAAAACCTTTCGTGAATAATTTGGAGCCTTCAAATTACTGCAAAGCATTTAGTTTACGAAAATTTTAAAATGAAATTTGGAAACATGACTCTATTAATCATTTCTTTATTCCATCAACTAAAAGAATGTCACAGATGAGGTTAGTTTTGAAACCCACCTCCTTTCGATTCTCTGCACTAATTCACACCTAATCATAAGCCATTAATTCTCACTCATCATTAACATGGTTCTTTCTCATTCACCCTACTCTGAAGTAGCAAAGAGTTGGAATCCAGAGGTGAACACACCTTATCCGTAAAAGTATGATTTGAGAGAATTGATAAAACCACAGGGGTTAATCCGATAAGAATCTTCCTTTTTTCCCAACCGATCTATTCATTCTTGATTGAGAGATTTGCTCTTAGTACATACCCGTTCTTCCTAGACAAATATTTTGTAATATTCACGCTTGCTTATTGTACAAAATGATTACTCAAGGCTTCGGAGATGGAAGATAACATCAATTAACTTGGTCTTAGGACAGGTTGGAAATAAAAAATATTCTGATTTACAAAATACTTGTTTTAGTAAGACAGATATAAACATGTAATATCTACCTGTTATGATGAGTTATTAAAAGATCATTTTAAAATTCATGTTTACATTAGCGTCGAAACGAAAATATAATCGGTCGTGTCAAGGTAATGGAACTATTAACCCAGCTAACTGAACAGAGACAGTTATATTCGCAACTTGAGTCCAAGTATCAGGCCATGTTGTCGTCAGATCTCATCAATAATTGCCAGACACAAACCGATGCCTCAACTCCGACAATGAGTCATCACGAGTTTGATTACATTGTCAATGACAAGACTTTAGAAAGTTAGTTTCCATAATTGGGACGTTATCTCAGTAGGATGGAAGATAAAAATCTCGATTGTGAAAATACTGTTTTCGAGTCTCTAAAAACGAGTTTCTATTGCGATCACATTTCTGTAGTGGTACTCGAGAAATAGATAAATACCACTGCTAGGTTTGTTGATAGATATTTCTCTACCTTAGATTTATCATGTGAGTCTCCCTAGGTTCAAAGCATTCCTTAAATGAAAAGAATGCACCAATTCTTTTTTCGGTCACACTATTCATCAGATATCCTATTTCCAAAAAAATCTAATTTGATGATACTTGAATATCAACTTTAATAATTTTTTGATAAGATAAGATCCCGTTTGATTCGGTGCCGGGATATTTTTAATACAAGAATATCGACCGGTTCGATATTACTATTTTTATTCGATACCGATATAAATCTACTCTTGGATGCGACTCATAAACAAATCGAATTTTATCTCAGATTATATACCAGAGTTCGAAATTCAATCTCGATAATATTGAATACTTTGATCATATTGAGGTATATTTTGGATTTTCAAATTGAGGCGTTTATGACGATTTATCAATATTCTTTCTCCTTAATAATTATGAGTTCAACAAAATTATTGCAGATACAGATTTTCAATACTCTGAATAATACAATATACTTTTTCTGTTTACTTTCTGCCTACCTTCTCTTCCAGCTAAACTAGTCGATACTATCAATGAGGGATCTGTCATAAACAAAGTTTCATACACTAGGCAAATGTTCTGTACCTTTATTTGATTTTATAAGCTTTGCAAATTCAACGTCCCCCACATAAATCATCAGACTTCAAAGTAGAGAAAGGTTTCCTATGGTGCATGAAATATCATATGCTCGAAAAAATTCATAATCCTAACTATAAATTTCAGAAGGCCAACACAAGAAGTCAGTCAACAACTTTGGCAAATGGAAAGACATCCCTTCATCAATAATGACAGAGTCCATCGGCCCCTTGGAAGATTTATGCCTAAATCCTGATGATCCACTAATTACGAGTATCTACATACAATAAACTCGAAGGATCGTCAATCGATAGCCAATTGTCTTTCAAGATGCAAAAAACAAGGCCATCCTGCTTTCAGATTCACAAGAAATTTCCTGGCACATTGGTCAAAACCGAGTCCCTCCTCTTTTTCACAAGCTCTCACCTCCCCCCGCTCCGGTCACTCCTCACAATTGAGTTTTCTTTCTAATTTGGTATTTAACATATTACATTTTGAATGATTTTGAGATGAAACTTTATCATTTGAAAGATTACAAGAAAAAAGTATATTTAGAGATAAATTTATTGTTAATCAAGAAAGCTTGCATTTCTTAATGCTACTCGAGATAGAATTTGACAATAATTTTCGAATTCAACAGCAATACATTGCAAGATTCTTATAAATAGATCATACAGATCACGTGGACATGTCAAGGAAATGTACATTGGCAAACATGACAACGATTTAACTAATTAGTTGATCCTCAAGTAAATAACTAAATTCGTTCACTCTTCATAAATCATAGGTGATAAAACCTATTTCCTTCTTAGATTGGTATTCTTGTGGAGAATTAAATTCTACTGATAGTCGAATTGCTTTTGATCTTTTCCACTAAAGTTTTATCTATTTCTTGTCATGACCTTAAAATAGTCGCATACGCTTATAGAGAACTCAGACAGGAAATAAGCCTACTTCAACATCAGGAAACCTTATGATAAAAACGACCAATAGAAATCCACGCATTGTGTTAGCCAATGAAATTGAAGAGTTGAATTAAATAAATTTGCCCAAAACAAGGTTAATTCACTAATACGCTAAATAATTCCTTGTGTATCGGTTGGAAGAGAGATGAAGAAACCAATCTACCAAAAAATACTCCTAGCCTTGTCTATCCTCTTCGGATTGCAGGTCCTCGGGCAACATCGCCAAAAGACATATACCGGGCAGAATGTTCGCCTACAATGCATACCACCGGACAATCAGGAAAATGACCGATTCTATTGGATATACGATGATAAGCAGCAGATTGCGGCAGAGAAAGAATTCAGAATTCTCAATGTCACCCAGTCAGATAGCGGCGTTTATGAGTGTAACATTTCTCGTGATGTTGACGGTGTTACAAAGGTTGCCAGGCAGTCTGTGTACTTGCAAGTTATTCAACGTACGTTAAACTCTAGACATACAAATTTTGTAGATTTTTTATTTATTTTAATTTATACATGCTTTTAAAAGATTAAAAGGGTTCTTTTAATCATTAACATGATAAAGGGATAAAAATTCCCTGTTCTTATAATGAATATCTGGGTATTTTTTATGTATTAATTACTTTACATTTAGAAAAAGGTTTTTTTATGTGCGTAATTTTTCTTTTATACTTTTGTCTACGATATCATGGTCGGTATTATTAGTGAAACCAGAATAGGAAGAAAAAGACTTATGAATAACCACTGATTGAAAACATTATATGACAAATATGCTGATATTTCTCATAAATAAATCATACCCTGTCATTTTTTTAATTGCATCCTCTATTTAAGGGAAGTTAGCAACTGTTTATGTTCCTTAGATGTCATATTTTATGTCCTATTCTCTATACTTGCAGCACAGACTGAGTCGACCACTGAAGTTCAAGAAGGGCAAAACGTCCGCTTGGGATGTGTAGTTGGAAATAACTCTGAAAGAGAGACAGCCGATGTGAGCTACACCTGGTTTAATCCCGACGGAGTGATCATCTCGAATACAGATCAGGCAGTGTTGAGCAAAATCCGCCTAAATGAGGCCGGAAAGTATGTTTGCCAGGCATTGAAGACTGTCAACGGGGAAAGCAAGTATGCTTCACAGGCTACGAATATTGTAGTGGTACCGAGTTAGTTAATTAAGAAGAGAAACTCTTACAAAACTGTATTGATTTCCACTTGTTGGATAGAAAAGTACGAAAATCTTTTGCTAAATAAACCTCACTCCTCATAGCTAACGAAATCAAGTTCAACGATCTATACAGGAACACAAAAGAGGTTGTCGAAACTGGTTATGTGCACCAGACTTGTTCAGTAAATGCTGAGCTATCTGACGGTATCTACGACTACCATTGGAATGATCCAGATGGCAGACGGGTTTCCGACTCTTCGGTTCTAAAGTTCGATTATGCCCTCAAGGAGCAACATTCAGGAACATATACATGTATCGCTACACCCAGAGAGTCATCTAGACAACCAATTTCCGGTCAAATGCATCTCGTTGTCACGCGTGAGTTGACAACCCATATTTAAGTACTCAAATGCTATAATTTTTTCAATTTTTCCTTTAGCACTGCGTTTCGATGTAACCACTCAGCAAGAAGATAATCGAATCGGTGGTTATAGCGATAAGAAGATCAACCTCAGTTATCTACCCCTGCCCAAGACTGCCACGAGAGAGCAATTTGAGTACTACTGGTACAATCCAAGTGGAGAGAAGTTGAATGATTACTCGAGAGAGAATATGCGCTTGCAGTTGAATGAAGCAAAAGACTTTGGAGTCTACACGATCACAGTGAAGGGAAAGAACTCGAATTACGAGACAGAATTAAAGACACAAGTCTTCAACAATGGTAAATGCTCAACCTCGCTAATAAGCTAGACGAAATTATATCTTAACGATTTTGGTGGCGTTTGTTTTCTTGAGAATCATGCCAAGATTCGTAATAAGTTATCGCACATGTAGAACGTCAAGCTATTAGATATCAGCTTGTCTTAAGCTTTCGGGCCCTTATAATAAAGTATTTTTCACCTTCATAGGTAACACGAATCCAATCTCCCGATCAAAGATTGTCATCAAATATCAACCTTATAATCCTCAAATTGGTCAGAGTCTAGACCTCGAGTGCACCCTTGTACCAACGCCATATGGCGCGATAACAACACGTTGGATCAAGAGTAACGGAGAACTTATAAGTACCAACTCACGTCTGGTCTTGCAGAATCTCAAAGAGGAAGATATTGATGATCTGAATTGTGAGATAGTGAACGATCAGACAAGGTACACTGGGGTATGTCAAATATCTTGAAAAAACAGCATTTTTAAATACTAAAAATAAAACCTTTGCCGGAAAATGAGGTTTCAGACATTAAAAGTTCCTCTCAGAATTTTTTTGAAACTTTCTACAATTTTATTCCAATCAAAAGACCAAGATATCACTTTATTTTTGACAGAGTCATTAAAATCAAAAATTTTGTTTTTCAAGTAGGAAGTTTTTACCTACTAACAAGTAGTAGATCAGGACAGGCGATTTTTGTCAGGTTTGTATGGAAATAAGACTATTTAGATAAAGCAAATACAGATAAAGAGAATTTCATCACTGACCAGACATATACGTTTCATCCTTATTTGGATTCTTCAGTATGCCATAGGGAGGAATCGAACTCGCGACTGGTAGATCGCTTTATCTAAATAGTCTTATTTCCATACAAACCTGTCAAAATTTTTGTCATCTTCTGATTCCTCAAAAATATTGATAGTGCGTTCTAGAAAAAACGGCTTCTCTTGGCATAAGAATCCTTAGAAGAGATT
>JJOG01000085.1:0-14075 GCA_000715275.1 Gyrodactylus salaris
GGCAAGTCTTTTATATTCATCACAGTTCACACTCACACATTCCATGATAGTAGACTGCCGTGCTGAATAAGACCCTCATTAGCTTCACAAACATTCAGTATTGACGAATCATCGGCTTTGGATATACAGTCCGCCCGTCCTTTCTCATCAACTCACTGCTGCAAAAGAATACTCGTTAGCGAATGTCAGACAAATGCCTTGTTTATAAATAACATTGAATATGGTGTGGTAATAACAACGCACTTATTCATCATTTGGGATTATTTGCCTTATTTTAATGTCACATAAATTGAGACTTCTTTAAGGGAATGAACCCCTTATTTATGTAATTTTTATTGTAATTGGATCAACAATATTGTATTAATACTGCATGAGTTCTAATTCATATCTCCGGTTTGTTAAAACACTTTGATTCATTCCTTATATTTTCTATATTCATCTTTTAAAGTCATAATATGATTTATTCAATTTTAATTAATCTTCCAATTTCGCAGTATTACTAGTTATTTAATTTCATCTTAATATCTACATAGCTTTGTTGATTTCCCAACTTTAATACATAATGTTTTCTCAAATCTCCTCTCAACGATTCCTCGTTTTCTCACCGCTCTCTTTCATTGCCAAACAAGCATCCACCTTTCCATTTATTTCCTAGTGAGTTCTCATTCTTTCAACGTATTGACAAACAACCAAGCTGATTAGTCAAAATCATTTCAATCATTCCCCAAAATAGTAGGAACTTTTGCATAGTGCAACATCATCTCAGTTTTTGTTTCTAGTAGAAACTTTCTACATTAGTTTATCTAATTTTGTCACAAAAGTTCTATGGCATCTGTATTATAGATAATTTTCACGTATTGTTGAGAAGTTTTGAAAAGACTCAATTATAATTTCAATTGTCAATGATAGTGGCCAAAAACTCCTGTCAGTTTCAGCCTGAAACTTTCAGGTCTTCCATATTTATGGCAACGCTTGCATTCTTGAAATTTTCTTTATCGAGCTTCAATAATCTAAACCTTAAAACAAATGTTATGAAAGAGTTCTTTCAATTTAAGAAGATGTTGTATACGTATTTATAAGTTTTGTGGTCTTCCTAATTAGCCCTGGTTATTATGAAAATTATTTTAGGGAAAAATTATCAATACGTTCAATTTTATTTAATTAAAGCCCTTTTGCACTTGTTGGTCACAGGTTGTGGTTTATTTTTCAAATTTTCTTTGTAAGCAAAAAATCTCGGTTTCTGAGAAAATCGAAAACAAAGATTTTACATTGTATTTAGACAAAATCATTCTCTTATATCCTTATAAATTACCTTTTTGACCAATCAGATTTTAATTTTATCAAAATTAAATTTTGTATACAACCACACTGAGAAATTATTGAATAGGCCGATGTTAGTACTGATCTAACCCATTATAGTACTTAGAGAGGACTAGTCCTGGACTACCCACGTAATTAAAAAGATATTATTATTATAGTTGTTACTTGTAAGTAGAATGTTTATATTCCACATATATTTTAAATGTTTATCAATTAAAATGTGATTCCTTTATGAATCAAGCGAAAAAAACAGTAAACTTTGAATGCATCAATTCCTCTTTTATCATACAAGAATAGTGGAGCTAGCTTAGTTTTTTTATATTTTTTCTTGAATAAATGAAAAATTGCCTCATCTCAGTGCATCCCCTTCCACATAATCATCTCGTGAGGAGTTTTCCCCTCAATGATATTGCAACTGGAAATCTACAGAGAGAAAGAAACCAAACAGCAATTCTTTCCAGACAATCCAATAAAATGTACATCTTTGAAGTCAAATTAAATTACACTGAAGAATGGTTTCATAGCCATTTTCCATAATTCATTGTTATTACTCGTTCTCATATGACAGGCAAAGTAGACTTTTTTACGTCATGAAATAGAAATGCAACATTTTCCTCTGATTGAAATACAAAATATCCGTATTCTTAAATGATTTACCAAGAAATATCAAAAGATTAACCTATTTTATTCAAAACTTGGCGACTTTAGGATATATCTAGAGTTGATTTTTCTGACCGTATAATTAATTCTTAAACAGCAAAGCTATACAATTGTATGAGCAATGATTTGCCCTTTTCGTGATACATTTCGATAATACATTTCGAGCCTACACTTTTATGATAGCTGCCTGATAAACAGAACTTGTCTAATTACTCTTTCCATTCAATGTACTTGGATAGCAATTATAATTATACTTCTCCTCTTGAAGTAAAATAAAGTCTAAATGTTTTTATTAAATTAAAAGAAGAAGAAAAAACTAGATTATACTAAATATTCATTCAGATTGACATTTTACGTTCATTGAATTTAAATATCTCTCTCATTTTTTTCCCAATGTTTCTTAAAAAGGAGAGAGAAGCAGTTTGGATTTTTATGTTTAGAGAGATTCGTGTGAGAGTGTTGTGCTAGGGAATGGGAAGAGCAAATCTGCAGACAATTCATGTATATCAACAATTGATGATGATCATCAACTTTGATTAAATGTTTTGATAAGCAAGAAAGAGGCTGTTCCCCTTACTTTCCCCTCCTACCTTCAGCAAATAAAAAGGTAACTTATATGGGCTAAAGAGTTTCACGCAGCGCTACTTTTTACTGAACGAATTGACCAAAAAGTTATCTCAATTTTATCTTTATTATTTGATAAAGCTCTTGTTGTTGTTGTTAAACTTTGCTAAAAAGTGTTTATCTCTATTTGAAACCATTGTAACACTATCAACAACACAAGTGCAATACCAAATCTCGATTATTGTTTAGAAGAGGAGAAATTCATTTTAATAAACACTGAATGAATTACATCTCCTATTCAACACAATATAATCTTTACTATAAATCCTCTCAGCCAATGAGATTGTGACATTCACTTTAGCCAATAATCACTGCTCCATGTGCATTAAATCGTGCATATAATGTTGTACATTGCTAAATATTTGAACACACAGGATTTATTCATCATGCACAGAGTATGGGTCTCTTAGAATGGACTTGACCTCATTATTGATTGCTATCCTCGGATTTAATATATTTCACATAAATGGTGATCCAAAGAGGTACGCTTATCAAATACCAGAGGAATGCGCCAACGGCACTCTGGTTACGAGTCTCTTGACCAACGGACTATTTTATCCGCAGGACAACTACCAGAGATATGATCGCAACAAGAACTCTCCGCACACCTTTCAACTCCTGGCTGAGAGTGACCTCTTTCGCGTGGATCAGATCAGCGGGGATATATCAACAATTCGTAGGATCGACAGAGAGGAAATATGCCCAAATGACGAAGTGAATCTCAAAGAGGGTCAACAGCAGAATGTCTTTTATGAGAACCAAATGTCTTTCAACTTCAACCCATCTCGATGTAAACTATCATTACAAATCTTGCACATGAGCAATGCAAACGGTCTAGAGGGGAACTCAAATCCGCAAAAGACTGAAGTTGTTTTGGTCGACATTTTCATCATAGACATTAATGATAACCCCCCTTTATGGCAGGATGCTATGCTCAATATAACAGTACCTGAGCATTCCCCAATCGGGTACAGAATCCCCCTGCCAATTGCCTTCGATCCTGACTGGGGACCTCAGAATACAACTTCGAGATATTACTTGGTCGAAGAATCAGATCTTGAGTCATCCCTCTTTCAGGCATTCAAACTGGAGGTTAAGGAAATCTATTCCATCGACCAAACCAGCTGGTCAGCCTCTTCTAACAACCTTGACGCTGGATGGAAGCGGCGACAGTTCAACCTATGGCTTAGGGTCGACAAAGATCTTGATCACGAGAATCCCCTTGAGAGCTGGCAAGACACAAATGTCAGATACAAGGCCCCTAAGAGCCTTACGCTCAAGTTGTTCGCTGAAGACGAAGGTTTACCAGTGGCTCTGAATAGTTTCTTGAAATTGAATATCACAATAACAGACATCAACGACCAACCGCCAGTCTTTCTGCCCCAAGGATCGGATCAGCAAAATTTGCAGATTGAAATTGCAGAGAATATTCCCATCGATCGGGTTGTCTATCAGCCGAAAGTCTTTGACCCAGATCCTTCTGATGAGAGGAACCTCAAGTTTAGGTTTGACAACTCCATCTCTAAAGTATCCAGGCTGCACTTTGGCATAATGGAGGATAACGGTAAGATCTTCACCAAACAAGTCCCCGACTACGAAGTCCAGAAGGAATTCTCCCTTCCAATCATTGTGAGTGATGGGGAACACGAGGCTAGACAAACAGTGTTGATTAAGCTGATTAATGAAAATGACCACGAACCTATTATAACTGTGCAATCGATTGGGGATGGAACACGGGAGAAGAGCGTTTCTGGCACTGTGAAGCAATTTATGCTTTCAGTGAGGGAACATCAACCGGAGAACACCCTGGTCGCTACAGTCATGGTCGAGGACGCAGATCAACCGAGCCTAGACAGCTTAAAGGTCATTTGCAAGATTCGTCATGAGAGTTTTAGCTTGGAGCCGCTCTTTGAAAATGCCAAGAATCAATTCAAACTCGTCACTAAAACCTCCTTCGACCGAGAATTGGCAGGAGAACAATTTACCGCCTTGATATGCCAAGATGGCGAGAAGAATGCCAAAAATGCTCAAATCAATCTCAAGATTCAAATCCTAGATATAAATGACCATACACCGATATTTAATAACCAACCCTTACAGGCAGTGATCAAGGAAAACTCTCCAATTGGAACATGGATTTACAAAGTGACAGCTAGAGACTCTGATACTGGCCTCAACTCGAGAATTGGTTATTTTATCGATCAAGAGAGTTCAAAGTACTTTACAATTGACCCGCATCACGGTGATGTGACCAGCCTGAGGTCTTTTGATATGGAAGAAAAGTCGGAGTATGAGGTTTTAGTGACAGCCCGTGATCGTTACAATCTAGATACTGTTGTGGATATTTCTCATAGGGATTCCCTATCTAACGAGTCCAATACGACTCTCTTGATAAGAATTGAAGATGAAAATGATTCCGCTCCACAATTTACGCAGTCAATCTATCAATACGCTGTCTCCGAGGATGCCAAGTTCAATGAAAGGGTCGGCCTGGTCTCCGCTTTAGATAGGGATCTAACCGATGCTAATAATCAAGTTTGTGTTGCTCATTCAAGTAGTGGACATTTACCGTAAACTTCAAGTCTAGGAGGAAGAATTTTTAACAATTCCCATTTTTATGGGCGTGTTTATTAATTAGGGGGATATTTGTTCCTGAATAACCCAAAACAAAAATTCATGGGTGTATTGTTAATAATTGTCCGCAATTCTTTAGTTAAAAAAAGCTTTACAAATTTAGCCTCTACATAACAATAATATCGAATTTCTTCAAATGGCTTACAAGTAGTCGTAAACTTCTCTTCCCTTTTGTGTAGAGGGGGATAAATCAAAAGTTACAAATTCAAATGAACTTGCACGGTGACTATTGTACACGCTACAGGGCTTTATCTAGAAATAGATGGGCTCAGTTATTTGTACATCGGATGTAAAGGAAAACCATGACAGTATACTACTTTCCCCTAAATCTGTGCAGCTATGAGTGTTGCCAACAAAGTTTATCGTCTTTTTTGAATTAGTCATGTACTAACACGAGTCGATTATTACTTCGTCTCTCGAAACCTTATTTCTTGAAATTTTACATAAAACAGTTTCATTCCCCTATAAGCAAAACTGAGGGAATTAAATTGTCTTTTTACTGAACATTCACTCGGCTAGAATCAGTCTTCTTATTTTTCTGTTAATACTCTCATCTACATATGAAATAACTAGATCTAAATACAGTTATCTCAACTCACTTCCCCCACGTAATATAACAGGAAATGAGTAGAGAAAACTCCCTGATTGTACACGAACTTTTTCATATTAATCAAATATCTCTTCAATAATATATAGTTATTCAAGAGTACATGTGTTCTAATCTCTAATTCAACCCTTCTAGATTCGGTACTCCATCAAGAATGAACCCGATAACAAGGCCCTCTCAGACTTTCGGATCTCTATCAAAGGAGAGATATTCGTCAAGTCGACAAGGTTAGACCGGGAAAAGTTTGACAACTATGCCTTCACAATAGAAGCGAAAGATAACGGCAGCCCAGTGCAATCTTCCACTGCTCAGGTATGAAGATTTTTATCTCCTCTTTTGTAATAATTTTGAATTAATGTCGAGATTCTAATCTTTGATTGATCTCAGTTTTGGGGATTGCCATTCTCATTGCACATTTATCGTGCAAATATTCTTGCGTTTTTTGAAATCAATTTAAAACTATATGATGCTTTTTGCTGTATCCCATCCAATATTGAGCTCATCCTACCTTATCTTATCCAAACTTCATCAATCATCATAAAAATATGAAATAATTAGTTTTTTAAATAAACAATACCCCATTTTTCAATCTCTCACGGCGCTTCTTATGTGGGCGATCAATCTTCTCAAGATCCCAATGGATAGTTTTTCAAAGTAATTGTTTATTATTTCTCCTACTTTTTAATTGAACCATTTATTTGAAACCTCTGTGATCTCGAACCTGGAAAGTTATTTGAGACACAGTTTTTGATATTTTTTTATCAAATTATAGGTTCATATTCATATCACCGATGTGAACGATAATGCACCTACATGGATTTTCCCCGGGGAGGTAGCTCAATCGATGAACCTCTCCATAAAAGAACCAAACGGCTTTCGCGTCGCTCAGCTGCGCGCAACAGACTCTGATGAAGCTGAGAATGGCATTGTGACATATGCCCTGAATAAGGTCACTCTTATCCTACTACGTCGTCAGGTTGGCAACGATGCCAAGCTCAACGATTCGTCAGTTAAACTCCCGGAAATCGTCTACCAGCAAAACGCCTTCATCCCTCGATCCTCAGACGATAGCCTCTTCGAGCTAGATACAAACAGCGGCCATTTATATCTGATTCGTCAGTTGACTGAAAATGACTTGGGCACAGCGAAGCTTTTCGTGGAGGCATGCGACAAGGGTCAACCACCGAAAGTCTCACAGAGAATATTAACGATAAATATAATTAAAGAAAAGGCCTATAATTCTGAAGCCATTGGCTATGGCAGCCAAAAGTCCCTGTCGAACTCTTCAAAGGACGGCCGCCTTGAAAATGATCTAATCGTGATTGTTATAATGGTCGCTGTAACTCTGGTCATTTCCCTCATTCTCATAATGGCCATATTATTCCTACGATGTCGGTATTGCATCGGCTTCGCTGGTAATGGGCGCATCAACCAGCGCAACCTGCCCCTGCATCTACAAGAGTTTATGAGTCACGGTAATCACCACTCAGAAGAGGTCTTTAGAGACTCCCCCGGGAACTTTGTCCTCCCCTCAGATCTCATGAACGACTCCATTCTGGTCGATTACCGCAACAACACTGTCATTCGTGGAGGCATCGTTCAGAGCCCTTCCGGGGAGCTCTTCTACGCCACTGACGACCAGAGTATGAACACAAACACCACCAACTCAAAGATGCTCTCCAAGAAATCCTCGACCCTCCGGTCTAGCAAATGGCCAAGGTCTCTGTTCTCCTTCAATCGAAATTCCCTCCCTCTGAATAATAATGCAGCCAACATGTCTGGCCAGATTGAGTGCAATGGCAAGTTTCACGAAATCAAATCTGCCACAATTGCCCGTCAGACTAACTTGAACAACTTTGCCCGGAATGGACAGAGCGATGGTGAGTGATTTATCTTGCAACAGTTCTATTTTCCTCTTTTAATCGGAAGTAAACAGTATCGAACATTTCTGCTGTTGGAATCTTGATTTATTTTTGTCCCTTTACTGTGTAATATTCGGATGGTAATTTTTCATGACTATTTTGCTTTTACTAACTACGAGGAATAGAAATAAATCCTATAATTGAGGCATCTTAAAAGATTACTTTTTAACATGTAGCGTTTTGTGAAATTAAACCCATTAGCAGTCATTCTTTGGATGGCAGTTGCCAGATTTAGTACAAGAGATCGAAATTTGTCAATCATCAAATTTCTTGTTTCAGGTTTCATACACCTTGACTATTACTAGGGCTAATCCTCTCTCCCGGAAAGGATTTCACTTGGTAAATAGTTTCAAACCCTACTTCCCCATTATAACCCCTCGTGTGACTCGATTATGAAACTCAATTCAAAGAAAAATTAAACTAATTTCGCTCAGTGCCTTTTGATCATTCAACCTAAGAATGGAAATAAATACAGAAAGTAACACATTCTTCAAAATATCATGATAATATATAAAATGCTCATCGTCATATCCGATACAACTTGGAGGTAATTTACACCCATTTTTCTTGTATAAACGTTTAATGCGGAATCCATATACAGCTGTTCATTAAACATGGGTTTATTGATCGAAACATCCTACTGGAGTCTTTTAAATGGGTCACATAAGTATCCAAGGTTTATTTCTCACAACAAATAATACTCTTTTTATTCACTTTTAAACCCGTTCCCTTCATGCCTAGTCACACAGCTGAAATATCTCTGTGCATCTTCAATCTGAAAGTATTTTTGTGGAAGGGTTATTAAAGGTTAGATTTTTATCATCAACCCTATAGCTAAGAGAGGGGTCTTGTCATTTCAATTTGATAACGTCCTTGCGTTTAAATACACGAAACCCCATTCTTTGAAGAAATATAAACTATTGATATTTTTACCTTTTTTTTAATTAAAGTTTTTTCAAATGTCCTCTTTTCCCCCCCCCTTACATGTCATTGTGTTGTAATAGTTTTTTTTCTCCCCTAGAAGAGAACACAACTCCTCTTGATTGACTCTAGGAGGAGAGGTAAATTAGTGAAAAGTGTTCGAATCAGGGGAATTGCTTCGTCTTAACATTTTCAAGCGTACACAGAGTCTATTACAAATGTATTACTTTTCTCCTTCCTCGAGTAATCAATTGTGTATTGTGTTTTTGTGAGATAAATGTTAAACCTTTAATATGTCTACGATCTAGCACCCAAAAGGGGGAAACCATATAAATGTTTTACAAAAAAAGTATTTTAAGATGCTTCAAACATTATGTATGCATTTCTTTTTGGATTATTTATTATTTTCAATCAAATAATGTATAGACAGAAAGTAAGATATGATTAGGTTATAATTCTGTTAATCAAATGCTTCTTTATTAACCAAAATGATGGTTTGTTTTATAACGCAGAGCGTGTTAGTGTATGGAAAAACCCTTAGAATGTAGCACTGCTATACAAATTAAGGGTTTCATTAGGTCTTGATGTTAATGAGCTTTATGCATGCCCCGCCCCCCACGAAAAAACCTTGAAATCTCTTAGGTAATGAAACATTTGGAATTCTAATATGAAGTTGGACACTAGAATTTGAAGAAATGCTCACTGGACCTTAATGGTTTAATTGCCTTCCAAATTGAAAGTTCCAATTCTTAATTTGATTAAAGAATAACTCTCAATCAATGACGCTGAGTATTTATTTGTCTTTTTCACCTCACTTTAAGCATTGTTCCGGTTTTTTTCTCGCTGAAGGAATGAGATATAAGTGAGTACACCAACGTTTGCTCACTCTCTCATGTTTGCTCCCTTTCTGTCTTTTGGAGAATGATTTCGATAGGGTAGTGTAATTTGATCCCTACATCCTCACTTCCCTGTTCATTGAACTCTTTGTAATAATTGTTTTTTTCGATGCTTTCAAAATACATTTCACTTATTGGTACAAAATTCCTCTCGATAAAATCATTAACTGCTCATATTTACACAAAATGCTCCCTCTCTATTCTGCTCAGTATTTTATTTGGAAATAAAAAACGGATAATGAACAGCTTTTCTTCCTAGACACTCTGTTAAAGTGTTAAATTATTACGCTAAAAAAATACAAAGATTCTCTCTACAAATATTTGAGTAATTTGGCGAATTTCAACTATGCAACTGTTGGATTCATAATTAATTCAAGACGAGATCAAGATTACATTATTTTCTGTTAATAACAATAGTTAATATTCTCTAGAAATCCCTTCTCACCATCGTGAGGAGGGAAACTCTTGTTAGACAGTACACGAAGCGTATAGAAAATCTCCTAGAGAATATTAGTGATCGATAACTTGCTACTCTGTTCAACTGAAACGAAACCCAAGATGCGAGTCTCGCTCCAAACCCCATGAGAGAAACATCTGGCTTTAGAAGATGTGTTTCTCTTTAATGTAAACAACATATTTGCGTCTTTTTAAAGTAAAGTGAGCCTCGCTTATTTTACCTTTTACCTAAAGAATGTAGACATTTTCATTGCCTAGTTCTCTTTGATCTAGATATCTAGATTTGTTAACTCGATAGGCTGTACTGATCGCACAAGTTGTCAAAGCATCTATCAGGCCTAATAATCAAATGCTTGGCATCCGCGATAGATTGAAACTAATGTATCGTTCAGATTGCAAATGCACACTAAACAAGTTATACTGAAAAGTTATTACATAAACCAAGAGTAGTCGTATTATCTACCTCAAGTGTTAAGTTATAAAAAAAAGTAACGAGTGTTGATTCATTCATTAAATCTACAAGAGTATTTTTTTTTTATTCCCTCATTCAATCCACAGCTAGGAATAATAACTAGTACGTTTTACTCATGAGACTGACAGCAATGAAGCAGAAACTCGTTTTTTATTATCACTTTCCATGCCTCGCTTTGTGTGTGTACGTGTGTTATTTGTGAAACAATTATCCACCAAGATAATTCTCCGATTAACTATACAAGTATATGAAACTAATTTGAGATTATTGAAAACATGGGACACTGTCATTAATAAGCTTTTCTTAACTGTATTTTCTACTAGCTTCAATAAGTCAACTTTTCAAATTTGTATTCAAAACGGTCTTAGGGTAGTAGTTCTCGATGCAACCTTCTCACGAATAGAGCGAGAGAAAATTATGCCAATTTGAGCCAGAAATGCGACTATCGTCGAAATTTGGAAATGATCAAGTTAATATCCAAGTCTAACCAGTTTCTATGCCTAGAGTGATGAAATTGTTATATTTTGTAAGTATAAATCCATCCACTGAGCAGCGGTCTATCCACTCTGTGAGATTGACATCAATCGTTCAGATCTCTACACATCTCAGTATCTAACCAGATTTCCGTCCATCAAATTAACTTTGATGATTACTTTTTTCAAGTATTAATAATCCAATGTGTTGCTGCTCTTCTCTGGTGAAATTCTATTTTAAAACCAATTTAATCTACAAAAAAGAGAGAGAAAACTCAGAACTGTTATCAATATTTACTTCAAGTGAGAAATATGATTGACAGACAGCAACTAAAAGGGTTATTGTTTATTTTTAAGCATCGGATTTCCTATAATATCAATGAAATTAGGTATATTTTATTGTTCTTTTTTCAGTTTTACTTGTCTCATTTAAACAAAATTGTTTAAACTGCTCACGTAATATATGCACAAGAAGGAAATCTAAAAATGCAGATTCATTGACAGGTGTATGTCAAAGGCACTGAACAAATTATCTCAGTCTTGGTTTGCGGCTCCTGATTCTAGAACATATAGAATTATCCCTCTATCATGTCGGAAAGTAGTTCGGTTCAGTGAAGAGGTCAAATCAAGATACTTTGCATGGTAACGCCGCTAATTGGGTCGTGCTTATGTATTGCTAGGGTTTACATAGCTTTCACTGATAGCTAAGCACACTCATTTTAAGATATTCTCATTATTATACCCTTTAGGCATAACAACTTAAGATTTCTTTCGTCAAAAGTCCTTAAACAAAAATATTTAATTCAATTATCCTCTCTCTAGGCTCCTCCCCAATAGCTGAACTAAACTTCAACTTTGCTCAATTGTCCGGTAACCTCAACAATCAATTAATGCCAGTCAATTCCTCCAACGGTATCCTCGTTAACGGCAACACATTGCTCAATAATGTTACAATGAAGAACCTCACACGGAATAGAGTAAGTTGAAATTATACAGCTGACATTTACAGCCTTGTTTGTGGCTCTTTTTGAATAATTGAACAACTGTTGCCTATTCCCGTATTGGTAATGAATGCAAGATGGTGTCAACAAAACCATTGTGCAGAGGAAAACATTACCAACTGAACCTTGAAGGTCTAAGTAGGCAGTAAAATTTAATTTTCCCCTTTTGCACAGTTGTTCCTTAATCAATAAAATTATCCACGTACTAGGAATGCGTTTGAAGAAAACCTTTTTAAATCAAATTTTTGATTAGTTAGACAAACACGTAATTTCTGACTGGCGGTTTTCTGTTGCAATTTTTGTTTTTGTGTGCAAAACCTAGAAAATATCACCAATCAAATGAGTGCTTGTTCCAGTAATCTATTCTAGCCAATAAAAATAAATTTTCTGTCTGTTTATAACGAGACTTGTTTTCAAACAATAGCAAGAAAAAGTAACCCAAGAATAAATTGTATTAAATCATTCCAAATTTCAGCTTATTTTGTAGAAAATCAAACTTTTTTGTAACCCAAATCATGTCTGAAGAAGGTGTTTTTAATTGGTTACAAAAATACAATAAGCAAAATAGCCATCACAATTTATATGAGAGTAATGAGGGTGTCTTTCTAAATTTGATCCTCAAACTATTATAGGATTTGTGCAAGCCGTACTTCCAGAGGAATAATTTATATTTGAGTAATGTGGTTATTTAATGAAGAATCCTTTGCTTAAACAGCTTGATCGTTCCCCTCACTTGTTCCACAAATCAGATTAGGCTTCAGTCCAACGATTAGTCATTGCAATTTGATATACTCTTCTCGGCTAATCATTTCATCTTCTCTGATCTAAAGTTGCTGGTCAATAATTCGATTTCTCCCACATTGTGTGTGGAGAGGAATATGATTTTTTTAATGAATCATGGTAGCTTTAAAATCCAACTAGAGAGTACATTTAGAGCGTGAGTGAAAACATGCAGCGGCAAAGTAATATTCAAGAATAGATCTAATTTTCTTACTATTTCCAAGAATGAGTCAACTAGATGGGGGGAAATCTTCTCTCTTAAATGAATGACGATGTGTCAAATCAGGAATCATGGAAATTGTATATTTATCTTCGTCTCATGATAGCTGGCGATGGTTTATGAGGGAATTTGAGGTGTCATTTTCAATGATGACTAGCAAATATGCCAGAAATTTATACTTTTATGAATAATATTCTCGTTTTCGAGAGATTTGCACACAATATGAGAAGCTTTCTAGTTTTGGATGAAATCATGGCCTAAGAAGTTATCTCAGGCGATTTCAAACATGGCAATTAAATATATTTATAAGCATTGGTTTGACTTGAAATTAGGGTACTCCTTTTTGAAATAAGATCACGAGGAATCACTTTAGATTGCTCAATTATATGACGAAGAACTAATACTGAGGCTATTTATATCTTTCGTGCGCTTTAAATCTATCTACTATGGTCGAAACTATGATTTGTTAATAATTCAAATAAATTCAAATGGCCAACATCGATTTTCTCGCTTCTTAAAGGCTACTGAATGGAAATATCGATATATTCTGTTCAAGCTAATTATTACGCTCCTAAAGATGATCAGATTGTTTGAAAATATTCTCCGTTTAGATTTCGAAATTCTGGCTAATTTTTAACTAGATATCGCGCATCAGTCACATCTTCCTAACAAGAGGCTTTTAATTGAGAACGTTTCTACTGAAGGATAGCATTTTGCATGTAGTTCCCAAATACTACTCTTATCTCTCACAAAATCTTTGGGTAGACGAGAAAATCCCGGTTTAAGTTTTGGCGCAAGTTCAAATTAATTTGAATACGATTAACATAAATAAGTATTTAATACACACAGTTCCTCGTGAAATCATGTCTAGATTACGGTTGTATGCGATCTTAAAGAGGCAAAAGAGCAGTGCCCTACTATGGATCTGAGAATCTGACTTTCTAATTTCTCCAATTTCTAGTTTCTTTCAAAGTTAATAGCTTCACTCTCGTAAAAATACTTAAGGAATAGAAATCTTGAAATAATGAAAAGTACTGTTAAGCTGGAGAATAATATCCCCTGAGGAAAGTTGATAGAGTTTCTTTCCAC
>JJOG01000087.1:0-16642 GCA_000715275.1 Gyrodactylus salaris
CTAAAAAGAGTTTTAAGTGAAAATAAAGGTGAATTAAGGTTTATGTTCCATCCTAATGTCCTAATAATTTATAGAAAAATAAACAACATCTACACTTGTTATTAATAAGAAAATTAAAACTCCACTTATTTATAATAATTTCAACTAGACTGTCCTATAGGTTGTAATAATAAATAAATAAAAAATCTACCCCTCCACTTGATTTTGGTAATAACCCTATAATTTATTCATAATCGCTAATTAAACTATGTGTAAATGGGTGTGGGGTCCGTTATAGAAGAATGGATTCCTCAAAGGCGCTGTATTAAGACTAAAGATAAAGTCTTGGTTACCTTCCAGCAATAACGACCTGTTGGTGGGTTAGCTGATTCATCAGGTTTTTCAGAGGTACCTCTTGTTTTCTCTTGTTGCTTCCACTTGAAATTCTAAGCTCTAAGGTTACACCTCATAATGTCGTCATGGTTTGATAATAAGTAAAATTTTATATTTTTTCAAGTAGGAAGTTTTTACCTACTAACAAGTAGTAGATCAGGACAGGTGATTTTTACAGGTTTTTATGGAAATAAGACTATTTAGATAAAGCAAATACAGATAAAGAGAATTTCATCACTGACCAGACATATACGTATCATCCTTATTTGGATTCTTCAGTATGCCATAGGGAGGAATCGAACTCGCACTAGCCACTGATCCAGATTGGATTATTTCATTCATCTATTATCTTTTAGAGTTTCTACTTCGCGGAATCGGAAAAATTGAATCCGTTAAACTACTGTGGAAATATGTCGAATGGAAGTAACATTCAATTCTCCCTTTTGCCATCTTCAGGGACACTGCGGAGTTTTCCCTCCACCGGAAATGAATTCTACAACTCCCAGATGGGACAAAACTACTACAACTCATCTCAGAATAACTATGCTCTCGGAAATAATGAGTTTTGCTCAGGTTAGTTATCAGTAGGGCTACTAAATGCATTTTTAAATTGCCATTGAGGTGGAAAAAGTGTCATTCTCAATGAAGAACCAATCATATTTCAATGAAAATTCTTGTGTAACATGAATCCTAGTCTCTGATTCACTCGTCGGTAAAATCACTTCTGCTACTGCGAGCAGATGGAAAAAGTCCGTAATATAGTTTTGAACTTTGAAGACGATGGAATCCTCGTTAGGAAAGCTAGATCTGCTGCACAATATTGCGTTCATAATTCGTAATTTATAGAAATTATTCGAAATTAATTCCAATCATAAAGCAGTTTGAATCATCTAGTCGAGAATAGTACGACTGCTACAAGAGGATTACCGCTCTCGAATTTGAAGTAGACCCCCGGCTGGTGTTCAAGATTACCTCTTAAATAGAATATCAAAGAATGACATCGAAGCCTTAATACATAAAGAGAGCATACCAAGGTTTTGTTTAGCCCTAGTTATCAATATATGTCATATTTTTCCCATCAAGAATCGCTATTGAAATCATGTTTGCGGTTAATTTCCAAAACAGCGTTAACCATTTGAGTGAAATACATCAGGGAAAGCTTTGTTGGGGTTGGAAAATGACTACCAATGATAAGTTGTTTCTTTTTAATCTGGTCAAATAAGTTATTCACAGCTAAATCTTAAATAAAAGTGTAAATTGCATATGACTAGTTCTTATCCAAAAAGATTTTGAAGCTCAAGAAATTCAATATTTGAATTCGTATTCAGCATACCTGATGCTTTATGAAACTGCGGGATCTGGATAAACTTTTTATAAATGCAGTAGACTAGCCTTTACCAATGATGAGTATCTCTAATTTTCCCTCTCAGAGTACTATATAATGTGATTCATCTTCGGTTTTTTGGCCAAATTCGATTTGAAAAATAATTTAACAAGCCTAAAGATCCTTGGCACATCTCTTAGGGTCAATATCGAATAAGGGAATAATGAGTTTCTCTTGTTGATAATAATTAATTTATTTTTCCTCAAAATCCACATTTCTGTGAATCGTGAGCTAGCAATATGGATCATTTAACTCTACAGAGTGTATGAAGGAGAGTCGAAAAACGAAAATAGGCAAATAAACTCATTCTCTTTTTTTGAATAATAATTACATTTATCAAGATTATTCTCATAAGTAATGCACTAATATTACGTCTCACAATATTAAACATTTTCATACACAGAACACAGAAAACTATTCCTTTTGCCAACTCACCCCCTACACATAGGATACAAGGTGTTTATGGGGGTGATAGTTTGGAGAAGGAACACAAGTGAGAGATGTGCGTAAGGGGTATCTAGAAGAGTGAACGATCTCAATTACTCAAAACGAGGTTTTTCCCCCTGGGAATATCATATCAAACTCTTTGTATCTCTCTTTATATTCTTCATTGGCCATATTTTCTCATAAACTAACAATTGAATTGCAATCGTCTGTATTATGTCATTTAACATTTCTTAATAATCTACGCCAAATCAGCTAGAATCAAATAGACAAGCTGGACGTTAATAAGAATGGCATTTATAAAATTATGAAGAACTTTGAAAAGAGAAAGGAGAGAAAACAAGCTTATTACAGTTGAAAAAATTCACACAGCCAAATTATCTTTGATGCTACAAGCGTCAAACTTGTTGTTTCAATTACGAGTCGAGCAAGCGACATGGAAAAGGGTCTTGAATGAGACATAGTGATCTTGGCATCACCTTCGTGATATCGAGTCGTTAATCGTCAACCCTCCTCTTTTTTAATATGTGACGCATAATTATTATACTCGCTACTCATTGGCTGATGAGGTATAGAGGTGTCCAAATTTCTGAATTTTTAGAAAGGTAACCAGTTTGAAAAAGGAAAAAAAGTACTCGAAAATCGGATTTGAATATAGCGCAGAGTTACCAATAGAAAGCCCACGAGAGAGCTGAATGGAAAATGTGAATTCCTAACAAAACTGGACAAAGTTTATTTCATCGCTGAAATGGAAATGTTTGAAAAAGGGGAAATTGGCGAAAATTACTCAGGCAAAATAAATCATTGCTCACGGGCAAATGTGAGATAATTTTTAATCAGAGTAATTATTATAATGCACAGGAATGTTTGTGTCAATCCTGTGTGATAAATAATCCCCCTAACTCTCAGAAAAATGAGATTTTGATCGCTCTGTTCCAAGATATCGTTATGGTTATAGAAAATGATTTTCAATCGACACACAACACAATGCTTAATTCTATATTAGCCACGCGATTCATGAGGAGAAGGGCCATCTATAATTTCTGTCCAAACAGAACATTTTTCCTACAGTAGCGAATATTTGAATCTTATTTCTAAAGAAGAGATGTTCGGAATTATAATGTACAGCTCTTTTGAACTTTATATGGGAGGTGTGGCGTAGGTGATTGTTCCCCAAGTCCTATATCATTTCGATTCTTCTGGCCTTTCTCCGATGAAAGTTAAACCCGGCTATGAAACTCAAATTCCAAGAAAGATTCATTTAGTTGTTGATAGTATTTGTTATATTCACAGTATTTACAATTCTGGCCGTCACAACACCTTTATTTCAAGGGATTTTTACTTGGTACTGGGGTCTATCGACAAGACCTTACGAATGTGAGACAATCACCTTCTTCAGTTATCTACTCCGACTAGATTTGGGATAGGGAAAACACAACATCAGTCAAGACATTGAGCTTTATACACTTGAGATTGAAACCAATATGACTCACATATCGCGACCTTTTCTGCAATAAGTTCGGCGTATTTATGACCAGGGGAACTATGTGATTCATTGAGTTGTTGATAGTATTTGTTATATTTACAATCCTGGTGTCACAACACATTTATTTCAAGGATTTTTCTTGTCGATCGCCCCCAGTCCCAAGTAAAAATCCTTGAAGTAAAAGTATTTAGACGACCAGAAATTTAAATACGATCAAGAAAGACATTTCTAAGATACTAGTACATCTCGCTTGTGAGAGTTTTGTTTTACTCTAATAACACACTCTTTAAAATCAACTTTGATAAAAGACAGAAATCTTGATTAAAATCAACCTCATTTCCTAATTACAACATATAATAGTATTGAAAACACAGAAGAAGAATTGTGTGTAAATTATGCAATCTTTGAATTAAAAGTAGAATAATATTATTAAACTTTTGTCACTAATCCAGATAGCAATTTTATATTTTGTTTTAATCTTACAAGCCAATGGAATAATTTAATGATTTTTTAGAAAACTTTCCAAACCCTCCACAGCTGACTACGACAAATGGTACTGTTGGCTCGCCAAACTTTGAAAGGAAGACACCGCTCTCTGAATATAGGACGGGTTGTAAAGGAGAAAACTGCTTGGTGAGTCGAATATTTCCACCTGTTAGATTCTTAACTCTTTCTTATTGGATACCTAAATATTTTGATAAGACCTTCTGAGATCATTTTCCTCTCTAGTTCTATTCAAAGGCTTGAAAAATGAAGAGGCATCATTTATCGATTATCCGGATGGATCTGTGAAGATTGCTCGATTTTTAATTATAATTAGGGTTGAGTTTAATTTTAGAAATGCTTCATCTGATCCACTGACATAGACTAAGGTTTGATTGGCGAAGGGCGTTTTAAAATATTCATTATAATAATTATTATTGTATAATTAAACAATTTTTTATATCCGATGCACTAGAAAGAGAAGTTTTTTCCTCAACAAAATTGTTTTTTTTGTAAATCAAGTCTGTTATAATTTTTTTGAGCGATTGATTAGGGTTACAAGAAGGAATCTCAGTGCTTATTATTGATTGAATGCTACATATTAACTGAAAGACGCAATCCTATAACTTGACGATTATGTTATATTTGCAAATATTCTCATTCGAATGATTAAATTAGGAGGGATTAACCCTCCTCATGAATGTGGCTGTTTTACCTGTACTCAAAGTAAATTATTGCACTTTTATGAGTCCATAGATTTAGATTGTTTCCACCGTTCAGATGCTTGGAGTGAGATCTTAGCCCTCCTAGGCCCACAGTAACATTGTTGTTACATCTCACTAGAAAGCTCATAACCCCGACAAAAGAGTGATAAGAAAATTCGAACTGCCACCAACTAACTAAGGAAATGTTAGCCTTTTGAATGATATTATTTTCGCAACTCAATACTATTATGTTTCAAAAATACAGCTGTTTGAAATTTGTGCGGGAAAATAATTATTTTTCTTAATTTGGAATTTTATTAAATCTAGAAACTGCTATAACTTTTCTAATTCACATTCAAAATTGTTCAATTTTTCCCGTTTTCTAGATTGCTCAACGAATTATATGCCAAATTAAAAATCTTTCATCTGGTAATACAGCATTATAGTAACTCAGATTTAGAAAGAATTTGATGAAATTCTTTTTTTCAAAAATGTTAAAGACAAAAGTGTCTTCTTAATTTGCCTCACTTATATGCAACAAAATTCTCAAAATTTAAAGTTTTTCTATACTTTGGTCTTGAAGGGTCAAAAGTCAGCACGCGAGAGATTTTGGATTAGAACGTCAGAGATTTTAGGTCAGAAGGCTCTGATTGGTCCTTTTGACTCGACCAATGAGAAGCATTTAAGTTTTTCTTTGTTAGTCAGCATTTCCCTCAACTTATATTTGTGAAAAAAATTTTCCAAGTTCAAAATAAACAAAAGTAAGCAGCGCTCATGTATGACCCTTAAACATATTAAATCAGTACTCATGATTAAATACTGGGATAATTTTGTGCAAGATTTGGAAACCTTGATTTGATTTCATATACAAATAATTTACTTATAAGTAGTCACGATTAATTTGAGAATTTTTGTTCAAATAGCACGCCTGAAAGATAAGCACACTTCTCAAATATTTTTGACACCCCTGTCATACGTGGTATTTTATTCCATCCGATACCCCCAATGGAGTTAATCAGAGCTATTATATCCTTCTCACTATTGAGGAATTATCGTCTCTACACTCAGATTTTTCATATAAAAGCTACTAGCTTTCATTTTCTACTGCTCTTCGTTAGTTAGATTCGTAGTTCAAAAAAGCGGATTTTATAATGCTCCTCTACGCAGTATCCAAGGTAATCTTTGATAAGAGAAACTAAACCTTATTTTTCACCAAGACCGATGGGGAATAAGAATTAGCAACTCTTAAACAATAAATTGAACAATTTTTCTATGTCGGATGCAAAAGTTTTGTAAATCAAGTCTGTTTTAGTTTTGTTGAGACATTGATTAGGATTACAAGAGGTAATCTCATTGTTTTTTAGTGATTGAATGCTACCGTACTACGGAATGATTTCACAGCAATGCAACATATTTATTTGAATAGATATTCAATTCTTCTCTCTTCGTTTTTTCATCGGAAATTTAAATGACAAAATCTCCCTTGAAAGTCCGCATGGTCCCAATAAATTTTTCTTTTCCAACAGAAATATCACCATTTAGAAGATACGAATAGGGTGCCCAAATTTTGATTTTGTATTTGCCAGGATTTGATGGTATATATGTTGTTGTCAGTGTCTACACGAAGTATGTACACTCGGTTTCCACATTGACGAGAATAGGATTCTTCAGTTTTCCTAGGTTAGGCGTTACACGTGTTCAAGCCTTTCTAAGAAGCTATTATTGTTTTTGGATTCTTTATAAATGAACTAAACTCCAAATGAGTACTATTTTTTATTTATTTTTTACCTGAAAATGAATGGAATACATTCTTTCGTGTATTTTTATTCATTTATTATCACGATTGCTATTCGGATGACATTTTTGAGCGGGTCTCGATTTGAATGACCAAGACTGATGTGTCTCTCATGAATGATATCAAATATTTCATGATCCCAAAAATAAAATATTACAATGTAATATTATTACATCTTTTTCTTCGACTTTTCCCTTTATAACAATAATTGATTTGCCATCAGAAATCATATTTCTTTTTTATTTTATAGAGTTTTATGTTATTCTTCCAAGGTAATCTCGAAAGTTTGATCTTCTCTAGTCTAGTGTAGACACTGACGAAATTCTTTTGGACAGTGTATACACTTACGGAGTTTCCACTCTGACAACAACATATACATGTTGAAAGGACACGAAAACTGACTAGTTGTTCGTCTATTGTGATTTGGCCGGAGGCTCTTCTAAAAAGACTCTAATTCGAAAGCAATATTTAAATTGGTACAATAACAATCTGATCTCTAATTTCGTGTTTCAAAAGTAAGAAGTATAATATTTTCTGATTTCTGATGACACGGAATTTTCAGTATTGTTGATTCCTGATCATATTCTAAAGAATCATTGTTTTTTCTTACTCTTGAAACAGGAAATTAGAGATTAGATTATTTTATGATTCACCCTAGTGTCACACAACAAAAACACAGGTCTAGACTTGCAATGTTAATTGTCAAATATAAATCAATCACCAGATTCTGATGAAAGAAAACTGATTTTAAATAATTCTCTGGGGTTAAAAATTCTTTATTCGCTCAGAAAACTATTTTTCTGGATTAATTCTGGTTGATATTCAACATTTAACTTTCAGACAAAGCCAGAATTCAAATCCCAAATCTACTGCCCAATGGTCAATGGGAGGGTTTGCGACGAATGCATTCCTGAATCAGATGTCGACTCTGGCCGTGGCGGTAGTCTGAACAATCCTGGCCTTATTAACCACTGCTTTTGAAGGTTAATTATGTTTTTATAAAGAAAGATCTTTTGCCTGACCACAAAATAATCGAATATAATGTGAATTTCACATTTTCATTGTGAAATGAAGAATTATTAGTCATAATAGTTGAATAAATTTTATCTAATTCGTTATTTATTTTTTAATTTAGAAGGATATCGAGGACAATTTCGAATGGTTCCCTCAAGTAATTCATTAAAGTTACTTTTTAGTAGTCTAATAACAATTTCAGTAATGAGGACTGTTAATTCTAGAGTATACTACTCTCAACAAGCTTAGCAAGAAAGTTTATGAGAACAAAAGTTGACTAAAAACCGCAAGTCACACTAACTGTTAGGGCTCGTAACTTGGGAAATGAAAAGTAAATACAAACTGTACTCATTACTGTTCAATTACGGATTTACTGGTTGAGGACCTGACACTGTGTAGGCCAGCGCCGTCAGTCGGATTCGAGTATTACGGCATTCCATATACATCAGCTTCGTGGTATAAGCGCCCCGTTTCATTACGACTAGTAGACGTGCTTTTGTTGCTCACGTTCTCAGGTTGTGGAATTTGGTGTTCTCGTCGTGTGAGGGTGATTGGAGGTCGTTACGTCTCTGATGGGTCTTTGCGTTTCACTCTCGTGGATCGCCCGTAGAAAATGTTGGCCGGAATGTTACCTTTCGTTGAGAGATTGAAGTTCTAGTACACTGTAAACTTTCTTATTAGTTCGTAGAGAGGTTTTGTGCTGCCACATAGCCTTTGCTTCAACAAGTAATTTTCACTTGCTTGCACAACATTTCAGCCCGACCGTTTTTTTGATGATGTTACACCAAGCTTAGTTAGAGTAGACGTCTATGATCACTAAAACGTTTTGATGTTCGAAGGCATGGATTCGTTCGAACGGCTGGTCTGGTTCTGACCAGGCTCTGGGTGCGTATTTGTGTCTAACATTGAAACTCTTCTTGCAGGTGTCGCATTGGTTGGCTCGGGTGACTATGTCATGGTGAATGTTAGGCCACCAGAACAATGTTTTGGCAAGCTCTTTCGATCCACTTATGCAAGAATGACCTTTATTAGGGATGTTTAGGGCTGTGTCTCTCAACGACTTTGGAACCACCACTTGTGTACCTCTGTACAATATGTCATCTCGGGTGTTGAGTTTTTGTCTGTCGCACGTGTAAGGAAACATGTTCTGGGGTGTGTGCTTTTGCCATCCCTTGGTGACGAACCTTTTGAGCGTGTTCAGATCGGGTCGGAACACTCTCTGACGTCTTTTAGGATGTGAGTTTCATCCACCTCAATGTTAGTCAGTAGTTGACAGAAGCATTCTTTTTCTGACTCTCTGATGCGCTGGTTAGGAGTCTTCCACCCCATTTATAATACTACACACTCAATTGGGATTCCTAATTCTGTGAATGAATGAGTAGGGTTTCAATTAAACAGTAGACCACTGTTTTTTTATAAAGTTTCAAGCTTGCTGACTACGAATTCGATAATTAAATTTGTTGAACCAGCTTCAATTTACTTTTATTGATATCAAAGAATTCGAACTACTCATAAGTAACGTGGGGACGTTTATATTTACTATTTTAGGGGTGTAGTTTTCTCAAGATATATCTGACGTACTACTTTATCTAAAAATTGAGATTAAGAATCAAGTATGTTTCTGGCTTAACCCTTCATTTTAATGATAGAGAAAAATGAAGTTTACGCGAGCAGAAACAAAATATTTCTCTTGCTTTAACTTCTTATTCAACCGATTCAGTTCAAGTTTTTTAAGAATATTCATAAAAGTTTTGAAAAAGCTGAGAAAAGTTTCTTTTCAACCTCTCATTTTTAAGTGAAATCATGTTTAGAGTAAATTTTTGACAAATGTCTCATACAAACAGTGTTTCTGAATTTGCAACATTTGAATATTATCGAATATTTCTTTGCTTGGGTCTTGGAAAGTTATATATCAAGCTTTACACGGCATAAAGTCTGAGCTCGCATCTGTTAAGTAAAAACCAAGGTTTTCATCGTTAGTTTTTTAGATTATGTGGATGATTCTAAGAAAGACATTATACCCGATTTCGGGTTAAGTGAGAATTTAAAAATTCCAATCATCGCAAATAGAATAAGAGTTAACATGAAGCAACCTGAAATCGCCAAGCACATTTTTATTTAAATTGGAGGAGGTAAATTTTTAAATTTTGTTGAAACCAACAACATCTACAGACTGAACCAAATCTTCGAAAGCCTGAATACTCTCTTCTAGGAAGTCTGTGCCAATTTTGTCATCCTCAACAACACAACAAATGACCAACTTTTTGATGCCGAATGCAACGGGAACAAGCTTTCCAGTGCCCCAAATCAAACCATCAGCGACAATTGTTCGGACTTTTGCCTCAACCATGGCCATGTCTGTTTGATCATCAATAGGCTTCACATCGAGAGTGATTGCGGACTTGGCGATAAGAACTGGCTTCGTCACCTTCTTTTCGTGATACTTGGCTAGAGTGGCCTTTCTGGCTGCCGTCTCTTCTTCATCTTCAGAAGCGAACAGGTCATCTTCGTCGATTTCCTTTGCGGCACCTGCAGCAGCTGGAGCATCACCGTACTTTTCAATTGGTTTGGCTTGACCGTCGAATTTGGCACCCAAGGCCTTGATGTGGCTCATCCAGCGGTTAACGTTGACATATTTGGCGACGGGTTTAGTTTTGATATTTGTAAATACAATCTCATCAGCCTTGGAGGGATTGAAGCCTTCGATGTAACTGCGCGACATAAGGAAGTCATCAAGGCATTTGAGACCTTGATCTGATGCTAAATTACCAAAACCCATTTATGTGCACGTTTAATGAAATTTCAAATTGTGAGTTTGCTTAAAACAGTCAGATTTAAACGTTTATTCTTTTTTGTTGTGAATGATAATGTTACAAATTCAAATTTGAAATGAATTTGAAGATTAATAGAACTTCTAGTTATTCGCATACGCTGTCGGATGTTGGATTTGAAGGCTCCCTATCTGTTAATGACTTGGAAAAGATTCAGAATTTATTCCAAGTAAAATTGTAAACTCCTTTTCAAATCGATCCTTTTAATAAAGTTTGAATCCCTTTAAGATGTTACCAAAAGGAGAAACGAAGATGACAAAAGAACAATTCACAGAAAATCTAAAATTCACTATACCGTTTGGCTCTGAGAAAGACGTAAGTAGGAACTACTTAGAATAAAAATAATTAGTTTAACGAATTCTTTGAAAAAATAAACACCACTTCTGACACGTCAATAACCTGGGATAAAATAGCGCAATATTTCCTTATGAGTTATAGTGAAAAGGATGACCAAATCCGCTCAATGAGTATACCAAAGTGGAAAGACATTCAAAAGTTCAATAGCCCTCATAAAATGCAGATAAACAACTTTATTTATAATCAAAACCATCAAAAATTCTACAGCTTGAGTAGAGATGGACAGATTTGCATGTGGTCTCATGACTGTAAGCTCGTCAAGAAGACTAAACTGACCACCTCCACTTGCCCTCAAAAGGATCTCTGGGTTACAGACTTTACCTTTATGAATAATGTGAAAAAAGTCGCGGTCAGTTATACAACTAAGCAAATTCGTGAGTAGTTTCTCATTGAAATGTTTAGTGATTCGAAAACTTTCCTAAAAATTGAAACTCACAAGAGAAAAACATTGCAAAAAAAATATTCTAATGCAGAGGAAAGCATCTCTAAAAATCGATCGTAATCTTTTAAATTATCAAGAATTTCTCTCAAACAATGCAAAACTCGATTTGATGGCCCACTTTTGTCTGGAAAACCTCCCAAGCATTCCGTTATGTCTCGACTATTGGTTCGATTCGACCAATCCGAACAACGCCATTCTCAGCTGGGGTGACTCCAATGGGACAGTAAATCTTCTCATTTGGACTCAGGCGACCCTGCAGTTGTTCGAGAAGCCACAGGCCATCTCCCTTGATAAAGATTCATTTACAAAGATTCTCTTCAAGGATGTTGTACAGTCGAAGAATAAATTTCTCACCTATTGCGAATATAATCTTCACGATGATTGGATACGACAGAGTGAGAGCATTTTTAGCCAATGAGATGAGCCAAATAAATTTCATTGGCTCATACATCTCATGTTTTTTGGGGGTTTATTCTGACTTGTGATTTATAACTTGATCAGTTTTTGAGGCATAGATTCGATCGAAAAATCAATCTTCTCATCTGAGAGTTATCTTCATGTTATGATGGTCAAAACGGTTTGCCTAAAGCATTAGGTTCAAATTAAAAAATTTGAAAAATATTTTGGATCAAAAATGGTGTCTGATCACGGCACTATAATCGAATGAGAAATCATGATTAAAATTCTCTTTATAAAGAATAATATTACGCCCGGCAATCTTTCAATAATTAGAAATGATTTAGACGGGGGAACTGTTAGATATTTTTGGCCTATGTTTATTCACAAGTAATTTTTTTTAAACTTTATATTATTGGGCTATGTTTTAAAAATAAAAAAAGTAAATTACAAATACCCCTAATAAATGATAATAAAATATTAGACAAAATAAGTTTTTTGCTTCCATCTACGTTTTGAGATCGATTGGAAAAAAGTAAAAATATGCATTTGATTTGAACTGTTTGAAATTCATCTTTAGTGAGATACTTGCCAACGCTATGTTGTACAGTTAGCTGTTCTCTGAGTGATAACAAATCCCTCGTCATATGCTGGCCAGATTCCCTAAGTTCGAACAAATTTGAAGAGAATAGTGAAATTCAAAAGGAGAATTCTTCATTTGAGTATGTTGGTAACTGAAAATTTAATCAATTCTGCTGTATAGAAAAGGTGTTAAGCAAGGCGAAAATAAATTTAAAATGTGAGTTTCCATCTATCAAAACAAGTGTCAAAAAGTATATTCTCTAAAATCTTAGAAAAAAACAGGTTTTAGATTTTTTTTCGGATAACAAGTGACGTATACAGCGTCAGTATAACTTCATCTTTAATATCTATATTTGGACCATACTCTTCACCAAAGCATATTCTATTCTTTTTCAAGAATCTTTAAAAATATTCTTAAACCATTCTTTTATTTTGAAATTATCAATTGATTTAGACTTGAGTTTTCCTTTTGAAAGTTTTAAGCACAGTTATAAATCTTTCGTAAAGATTGACCAAAATAATTTTAGTATTCTTCCAACAATGATATATTTCAATTGATTGAGTCTTAAAATGCTTATAATATAATTCCAGCTGATCAGTCTTTTATTTGGCATGAAAAATGAAAAAAGGTAAAAATTTTAATGAATTTTGTAGTTTGAATCAATGAATTTCAAGACTTATGTGCGTGTTCGAAAAATTGATATTTCTTCAACTTTCAAAGATGAATTTGAGTTAAGTAAGCGGCTTTTTCAGCACTAGTCAATGACTAGTAGATGATGAGTAGATTACCGGGTACACCCAGATATATAAACGCTGAAGATTTTGGAATTTTTCCTTCAGAATAATGAGTGTGGCAAATTCGAGAACAATATTTGCTTGAAGATTTTTAAAAGTTAGGAAAAAGATTTCAACTTAGTTTTTTCGGAAAACAGTGCATTATTTTGAAATATTTTTAGTAATCCTACTATTATCTTAGGATGACCATCTTTATACCAAAAAAATTGAGACAATTCGGATGTATAATGTCAAAGTTACATCGGCTTTAAGATTTTGGAAAATTAAAATTTGGATGATTAAAATGGCATTTTTGTTGATAGCTTTGAATACTTGTATAATTATAACTAGAGATAATTAAGAGAAGATAATTACACCAATCAAAAGCTCATTCCTTTGTCTATAAAATGTGATAAATTTTGAGTTTTATGGATGCATTTTTCTAGTAGTATTCTCAACTTTTTCTTAACAGGACACCAAGGGGTTTACCCGGGTTAAATTAATCAACAAAGTCATTTTATATGAAACCTTTGCATGGAGAAGTGAGCAGATTAAAATCCCATCTATCCGATTAAATGATTCCCCAAGAAGTGATTTAAGAAAATTTTGTTTTGCAAATTTGAGAAAGTATAATATCCCAACCTCATTGATATTTAGTAGGGATTTCTTTATTCTGAAACCGAGATCGAGATAAATATAGAGTTTAATATAATTCTTTTTTAAAGATCGACATTCAAAATAGAACAAGGCGTTATGGCCTTTGATTATAATCCGTTAATCAATCAGATAGCAACTGCCTGTATGAATCATGCTGTCGTCCTCTTGAATCCATATGTTCTCACTAAACCTATTGGAGTGAGTTGGTACATGTTACATCAGAGTTATAATAGTATTTTGTGAAAATATGGAGTTTGATTCAGTCTGATAATTATCAATTATTATAATAGGTTAAGAACTTTGATTTAATATTAAACGTGTTTTTACTTATTCAAACATCTATTTTTTGATGCGAAAGTTGTTTGTTGATGGAGCTGGCTCAGTTTCCTTAATAATTCCTGTAGATTATTGATTCGAGCCGGTTGAAGGCTGACCTGTGTTAATATAAAAAAGAGATGCCAGTGAGCCGTGATTTGCGAGTACGCGCCGTGATTTCATAAACGTGGCACTTGTTACCAGAACGGAGGAGCTAGACCTAAGCTATTGGAAAGTAAGGCAGCTCCACCTCGTAAGCCATTGGAAGGTAGCGAGTAGAGTCATGCCGTCTTCTACGAGTGATGCTATCTATTATCTGGTTGATCCTGCCAGTGTTCACGCTTGTGTTACGGTTTAACCTCAAACGGCTCAAATCAGCCATGGCTCGTTGGATCGTACCTACTACACGGATAACTGTAGTAATTCTAGAGCTAGGTTATCTGATGGGAGGGTTGGAAGAATGCACTCAGAAAAGAGTATCTTCAATTTGATATTTGAATTAAGTTATAGACTTTAGATGTCATAGTATGACATTTTCATCGAAAAATGTGACGAATGAAACTATGATAAATCTATTCTAATCATAGACAAAATGTGCCTTTATCATACACCTTAACAAAATTAAAACAGGGGAGATACGGGGTTAGGGGACATGAATTGAACTAGTGGAGAGAACGTTTTCTCGGGTCCACGTGCAATAAATGACCGTTTTTCATTGGCCATTCAAAATCTTAAACCATATAAATGCAAGTTTTAATTCATTATTGGTGAATGAACACCATACTTTACTTGTACATTGCTATTTCTCAATACTTTCATAATCTAGGTACTCAGAGGTCATATTTGCCCAGTGTTATCAGTTAGATTTCAGAGTAAATACGGCCGCCTAGTTAGCATTTCCAAGGGGAACACCATAAGAATTTGGGACATTCAAATTCAAAGCTGCATTCAAAGGTTTACAATATTCCATAACCTCGACGCTCCTGAAGGTTAGTTTGAATTAGAACTAATAGAATCTATCTCTCCACATAGCTCAGATTAAGTTGTACAATTTGGATGAAAAGATTTTCCTCATTCGCCACAAGGACATACATTTGTTGGAGATACAATCGCAGACGAATCAGAAACACTTTACGCATGATAGACCGATAATTGGCGTGTTGTTCAATAAGAAATTAGGTCAAGTGATTTATAAATATTTTTTTAAAATTAAATTTGTTTAAACGCAGAACAGTTGACATATAAAGGTTATCTTGTCTTTCCACTAGTTTATTTGAATGTGTGCATATATAGGTCATGAATATATTCAGATGTATTGTTGATAAACAGCCAATCAAATTAAGAGAAAAATCTACTCTTATTGGTAAGAGGGAATTCTACCATCAGATCGGTTTATTCTGAGACGAAGATCGACAGAATTATAAAACTGCACATTCTTCTTGTTTGATATCTAAAGAAGAATTTTGATCGGTTTGGTAATTCGGAGATTACCGAGATTTGATGCTTATAAATAAAAAGATTCGGGTAGAAATTGTAAAATATATCAGAAATATATATTAATATTTCCTTAGAAGTGTTGCTCAAAAAGTCACATTCTAAGCGAACGAAGGGTCAACTAACAGAGCAGTGTTTTTCATTCTTTGCATTGAGTTTCATAGCCGAGTCCAACTCTCTTCGGGTTCACAAGATGGGGTTATAATGGGGTTTGAAACTATTTGCAAAATAAGCTCATTCCGAAGAGAGAGGATACCGGAATCGAACCTAGAAATCATATTTATAGTACTTGGGGAAGAATCATCTACGACATCCCTCCATTAATTAGAAACAAGCTCTAATTTTCAATCTCTATAGGTGATTATCGGATGTCAGAGTGGAAGAATATCATTTTGGTTGCTTGAGAATGGTCATAGAATCAAATCAATTCCAGAAGCTCACGAAAATGCTGAGCTGACTCACCTCGCCAAGGATCAAAACTCATCAAGATTCCTCACTGGTGCATCGAATGGGAATGTTAAAGTAACTAATAATTTCTAGTTTGTAGACATTTTTATACAAGACCTAGTTAGTTGAAAGATCTATTCAGACATCTTCACAGAAATGATGCTCATTCGAAATTTTATTTTGGGCTTCTTTGTTACAAATTAGTAGTTTACTTAAATCTTATTGGTCAATCGTCTTTACTATGAGAGCCTGACAAAGAAATTTCTAAGCATGACTCACAAAGAGCACAGTTTCTGATTTTCAAGTGGGCAATTCTAAACTAAATTATTATTTAATTGTAGAAATCTGAATAAGTCATATATGAGAAAGTATTGATAAATTCGTGAAATAGTATCAACCAGACATATACGCGTTTCATCCTTGTTAGGAATCATCAGTATGTCATAGGCGAGAATCGAACCCTCAACCAGTGTATTGGGAGTCCAATGCACTAGCCACTGGGCTATCCTCTCGTTTTTACATATTTTCACAAATTTACTAATACTACTCAATGATCCACTTATGCGAGCGCTTCCAATCCTGAATTCCTTCCCTTTGAATTCAGAACCCGCGCCACTGTTTTAAATCTAGCGTTTCTCAGTGCCTAGACACAACATAGAGTTAGA
>JJOG01000088.1:0-20367 GCA_000715275.1 Gyrodactylus salaris
ACTCTCTCTCTCTCTCTCTACATGTAAACACACGCACGTACTTCTTACTATTCTACTCCTATCATGTACAGCTGTACATTGTGACGGCAAGTCATAAACATTATAAACACAAATTATAAATAATGAATACTATTTAAAACAAATCTAGTATAATAGTTTATATAAAAATATGAATGAACGTAATGCGCTCCTTTATTTTTCTAAAGCAACATTGTATATAGATAGTATTGAAAGTAATCTCTAGTTGAAAGTTTTTCAGATTTCTGAATAAAAAACGTTTTTTATATTTTTCATACACAAAACTTAAAAAAAAAATACGACCATTTATAAAGCTAGTAGAAAAAATCTAATAACATATATGGAGAGAGAGTAAAAAACTGATCAAGTTTTTAACTAGTTATAATTTTTTTCAAAATTCCGATATGTCCTACTACACATATTATAACTTTATTCAAGATTTTGTTTTCTCCTAAAAATATGTATTTTCCCTCGAGTAGTGTTCTTTAGAATAGTTACCTTATCTTACAAATAAAGTGTTCATTTGTCTAAATGTCTCTATTTTTTTGAAATTCAAATTCTGACATTATATTAATTTTTAAAATTTGAGTTTCAATGAAGACTCTGCGTTGTAGAATCTAACTCTTTTTGAGTTCACATGATGGGAAAGGAGGTTTGGAAACTATTTACCAAGTGCACTCGTCTAGAGGAGAAAGGCTTTCGGAATCGAACCTATTTATATGACTTGGGAACAAGCCTGTACTCCATCCCTCCTTTAATCATTTCTCAATTAACATTTGTGATTAACAGAAAAGCGCAAGAGTTTTTAATTGTAAAATTGCCCAAAATTAGATTGTGTTTAGTTTTTCTCGGACACTTCGTTAAGTGATATGACAGTAATCAACCAAGTCTAACGAAAACACACACAGGATATCTACGGAATAGGTCAATGTGTGCAACACAAAATTTCCTCGTTGGGGTCAAGGTCATTATGATTTCCTTATTCTTGTTTAATCTGATTAATTATACATAGAAACCCCTATTTTTCAAATGATAACTCGTAGAGAAATAATTGAATTGATCTGATTTAATTTTTTTTTCAGTTTTGACAGGGCCTCGACATTGATAGTTGAGCCATTGATGAGGTTGGTTCTCGATCTAAAGTAGATGAACCTGACATGAGTGGGAAGGGCAACCGTCTTGAGCTTTTCAGATATCGAGCTAGCGACCAGATGGGAAATAAATTGTATTTTTCAAGTAATCTATCAAGAAGCTTCAGATAATTTAACATTAGAACAAAAAATGGGTTAGAATTAGAGTTTTGAATAATAAAATTCGCAGTTGTTTTTCTGGGTTAGTTTCCTCAAGAAGTGACAAGCATATTCAGCTCGGGACACGTCAAGGTCCTTAACCTTGGGAGCATGATCATAGTCTTTTTGTCGCCTAGAGTCAGACCAATTTCATTGAGAGATTCTCTGATATGGGCCAGGTCACTTTGGATTTGCTGAACTAGATGAAACTTTACCACTGCCTTTAGGTTAGCCTCAAATTTTATGTAGATCGTCCCGGGAACCGAGCTTGAGACCTTCACGAATTCTAGAAGAAATAACAAAGGGTCTATTGATGACCCTTGGGGAATTCCTGATGTGATTTTCGAAACCACATGTTAACATACTGATACCTTTCTCGTAGAAAGATTATCATATCCATTGACTAGCTGGTTCTTGAGGGGGAGGGCTAAACTCCGGAATCACTTTGTTGGCAAATTACTTTTTCAAACGCTTTTGAAATAACACAGTAAGTGATCGCTATCTTTTTGCATAAATAGAGTCTTTGGCATAATCTATAAATGTAGCTATATTTGTGGATATGCTTCTTGATGATAAAACCGCATGAAAATCAATATGTTTAAGGGGTGGCCTCTTGGTAATTGAATCGATCAAGGTGAGAAAAATTGACACGTTAGCTATTGGCCGAAATTCTGAAATGATAGTCTTAGAGATCTAAGGAATGCGAGCTATTTGAATTTTCTTTGAATTGTTAGTTCTCACTTCCATGACTGTTTCATACTCAACGGTTTCATGATCATTGGGGTTTACTTGCAACACGTGACACTGGGTTTTCCCACTATAGATAGAGGAAACTTGGTTATTGAATTCATCTGGAGCAAACATAGAGGACTGGTTGGACTTATCATAATCGAGCAGAAATAAAATTTTGTTCCAAGATTTTCGTCACTTTTTCAAAAATGCCGTGATCCGTATAATTACTGGGGCAACCAAAAGCATATTTTTGAATATTTGATATTTTTTTAAGAATCAAAAGTTATTCATTTCAGAATCTGGATGGTGAATCAGCATAAAATATTCCTTAACAATTTTAAGCTATATGATTCGCTAATTCAGGCAACAATCCTTTGTCAATTTGTTCTCAAGCCTTTTTAATCTCTTATCTGATTCATTCTTAATAGATCATTTTGTTTCTACTCTGAGTAAGAATCATAACTTTTTGATGCCCAACCAACTGTACAGAGGATGAGCTGGAATGTTCACTGTTATAAGAAAATAAACTTTCTAGACTGGATATCAAAATAAATAAACCTTGAAATTCAACTTTATGTGAAGAATACTTCAAAATAATTTTAGTGACATTTATAATTACCCCCAATCTTGATTTGGGGAAATTTTCAAAATTTAACTTCAAATTCATCATTTATGGATTTTAAGCATTTTCATCAAGTATTTTTCCAAACTATTAGGTTGTTCGGAAAGAAATTTCGTTTTTCGAATGAAATCCAAAATGCTTTTTTTTCTAGAAAAATCTTTTATTTACAAAATAGTTTCCATCCGACTCAATAACACTCTTCCATCTACAAGGAAGCTTCTTCATTCCTTTATCCCCAAAATTCTGGGTTCTTCGAGCAGAAATATTCTGTTACCCAAGTTTCAACCTCCTCTCTTGTTTTGAATTTCTTTTCCATTTTGCATACGACGATTCTGCATATCTTGGAAAAGATAAAAATCTGATGGGGCCAAGTCTGGAGAATAAGGAGGGTGCTTAAGGGTTTCCCAATCCAAGTCAGAGATTTTTTTCGCGTTTGTAAGGATACGTTGTCTTGGTGAAACAAAAATATTTTCCATTGCCTATTACAGGTCTCAATTCGCGAATTTTTTGATCAACTTTTTCGAGTTGAGTACAATAGACGTCTGAGTTTATTGTTTGGCCATTTTGCATCAAATCGTAATAGATTATCCCCTTCAAACACAGATCATAACCTTCTTTTGTAACCTAGGTGTCCCCATTGGATCTTCTGAATGGAATTTTCAGGATTTTTTACGAGTATTATTTTCGTAAAGGATCCACTTTTCATCATATGTGATAATCCGGTCAAGAAATGGAAATTCTTTATACCTTCAAGGAGATTATCACAAGCGTCAAGCCTGTCCATTTTGTTTTTGTCTGAACGGGGATCCAATAATCAAGCTTATTGATGTAACCAAGAGATTTCACACGGCTATGAATGGCACTCAATGAACAATTGAGCTTTGATGACAATTCGCGAAGAGTTATTCTTGGATTTTCTGTCATCTTCATACTCAATTCATCGTCAATATCGGCCAAGGGTCTTTAATTTAACAAAAAATCATTTTGGCTACATTTTCCTACAAAAAAAGGGGTCAAAAAACACTTTGAAATATGCTTTAATCGAAAAAAACGACATTTCTTTCCGAACCACCTAATAATCAACTTTTGTTTTTTTAAAAGCACTAAGAATTCACAGAAGAATTTGGCGGTTTAAGATTTGGCATAATAACGAAATTTTTGGTTTACGAAGGTTAAAAGCGCAGGAGAAAGCCAGCATAGTCTTCATTTTTGGGAGAAGAAATATTTTTATGTAGGCATAAAAATTTATTAAAATCCCTGCTAAATCTAGAGAGTTTTAATTTCTCCGGACTCTTCCATTTCCTTGAGAATATCAAGGCCGCCAATTAACTCGCCTTTGGAGTAGATTTGCGGAAATGTGGGCCAATTTGAGAAGGTCTTGAGGCCCTGTCGAACTTCGTCATCTTCGAGAATGTTGAAGAATTTAAATGTCAACTTGTTGTTTTCGAGGATCTCAATTAACTGACGACTGAAGCCACACTTTGGACTCGTTGGACTGCCCTTCATAAAGATGACCAGTTTATCTGAGTTGATGAGTTTCTTATAACGTTCCTCAGAAGGTTTACTCTTGTCCTCTGTGTCTTTAATCTGTTCTAGTGACGTTTCAACAGCAAAGAGCTTTGTCATTTCTAGCGGCTTGAAACCTTCAACTCGTTTCAATTCACTCCCGCACTAAAAAATTAAAAATCAAAAGTGTGAACTTTAAAATCTATAAATAGAAAAATAAGGTCATTCATCAATTTTATAGACAGAAAAAGGTGTTCTGATAAAATTGAATAGAAAAAATTCATGTGTTAGATCAAAAGGATAAGTATTTTAAAAATAAATACTCAATTTTTTTAAAAGACATTACCTTGTAGAGGACGACTGATGGGACGCACGTGATTTTATTCTTGATTGATATTTCATTAAATTCCTCAGCATTTATTCGCGCGAATTTAACTAAAGCGTTCTCACCAGCCAACATATCGACAATCTCTGACATTGCCTTGGAACTTTCAGCCCAGTCAGTCGCAAATTCGAGGAGATGCAAACTAAAAGTTTATCAAGTTATGAATTTACCCTTCCTCCTTCACGAAATCCTCATAGGATTGGGCACTCTCGATTTTGATAACGCTCATACTTTTCTAATTTAAATGCGCAGCTTGATTAAACAAAGACAATGCAAAATCCTTTTGTTATAACGATTGAATGAACAAATTTGAACCATAACCCACCTATTCAAAATGTTTGAAAAGTTGATATTCACAATTCTAATCTTTTCATGCATTGTTTTCTCCTTCAAGCCTATCTCACTCAGTGGATGTGGAGAATCTAAAGGGTGTTTGCGACCTTCGAATTGTCCTCCAGAAAAAATTTGCGATTATCTAGCCACTTGGAAATCAGTTTCCGGCGATTATGTTGAATTTGAGCTGGTCGGTGACGTCAAGTCCCGTGATGGGTTCATTTATATGCGTTTTTCCGATGACAAAATCGAGGTTAGTTTTCACCATCAAGTTTTCAATGCTGAGTATTCCACTTTTAACATTTTTCTCAATTATTTCAATTTCTCAAAAGAATTCTGTTGTAAGATTTTGATGACCTCTCGAATTAACTTTAAATGACTAATAAACCTAAAATGGTGTTTAATATTCTTAAAATTTCATAAAACTAATCATAAAAGTTTGGCTGATTTTTTTTCATCTAGGGAAATGATGGTCTCATTGGATGTTATATGGACAGAGCTTCTGGAAATGTCGTTGTCAAAACTGGTTATATTGATAGCTTTGGCGAGAATCACTTCAGCAATGCAGACTCAGTAAGAAATGAATTATGATTTTATTTTTCATGAAACTTACCCTTTTTGAAATTAAAAGCAATTAGAAGAAAAAGTATGTAAATGATGTCTTTGCATGTTGCAAAATTGTGTTGATTCTCTTATTTTATGTAAAGTCTTCTTCTGATGAAGCCGAAGATGTTAAAGTGAGAATATTGAGAAACTGAAAACCTCTGAGATATTCAATCACTATTAATTACTCTCATTGAATAGTACGCGTTTCTTTAAGATCATCCATTATCACCTATCTTCTTCTATAGAGCAAGAGAAAACTTTGAGTGTATCGAAAGAGAATTCACTTAATCGATAATCATTCTACTGTCATTACAAACAATTTAGTTTGTTCTTTTAATGAATAGGATTACTAAGATATTTTCTTCTTTGCACGTTTATTATTGCATGAGCAAAATAAATCTAAGGGACTTATAACTCGACAGTCATTGCAATATTATAACAAGATACTGTATTGCATGAAAGGAAAGAACCCTCTTAGGCTCTGAGAGGGTTGAAAGTATATCATTGCAAATAAAGAAAGAGCCTTGTGAAATTGACTTTTTGTTTAAATATTACATCCTCACTTGTAATAGGACACCGTGGTGACTTCTGGCGATGACCTTGGAGGTTTGGTGAGCCCCAAGAATATCCTACAATGTCGATTTAGACGTCTGATGAACCCCGAGAATGCTGAACAATTGAAAGATTTGTCACCCGACAAAAATTACTTTATCGGCGTTTATCGAGGTTCAGAAAGAGGATCTACCGGCTTCGGTACACCCTTCACTGGAGGCTCAGCGTTCTCTAATGAAGCAAAATCAGTTTCTTCGTAAGCCCAACAATTGTTAAAATTTAATTGTTAAATCTAGAGAATTGATTTTTAATATTTATTTATCGAGAATCCAATCATTTTTAAACAAAAAATAATATCTTATTGAAAAACTATACAGAACTATGGATCAATGGAAACGATAGAAGAACATTACTTAACATTGATTCCTAATGTCTTTCCTAGGCCAATATACGGCTCCTACACTGACGAGCATAAGAAGGGAATCAACCTTGCCAAAGCCCACGGCATGTTGATGGTGTTGGCGTGGGTCTTTTGCGCCAGTGTCGGCACAATAATCTCACGTTACTACAAGCAGATGATGCCGAATAAGAAGATTCTCAACGAGCCCCTCTGGTTCCAGGTACATCGAATTCTCATGGGCATTTCCGTGGGATTGACCATCTTGAGTATCATCATCATCGTGATCTATTGCCGGGGTTATTCCCAGGTCAAGTCCTGGCCGCATTATGTGCATCCAATTCTAGGATTCATCATCCTCGCTCTGGCCTTGATAAATGTAAGGCTGTCACTGCTTGAGAGTATACTTGAGTGATAATTTTTCATTCTAAAAATAGGTTTTAAAATATACTTTTTTTTTGGTTTCGTAAACATCTTTTTGTGGTTTGTCTTCAAGGTTGTAAAAATGGCATAAAATAATTTTTTCATTCTACATAATCAGAGTTCTTCTTATTTTGCGATTCAATGTAGAAAAGTGAATGTATTTGATGAAGAAATCTCATTGGTTAATGGGTTCAAAAAGAATGGAAATCGAAAATTCTCACAAATATGTGAAAAATATGCATATTAATGCAAATGAAGCATTGCTTAGTCATACTGATCAGTACCCGGATTTCAGATTACTGATGTTTGAGTCTTTTCCTTAGCCCATCATAACACTGGTCCGATGTCAGCCAAATCACGATAAGCGCGTCTGGTTCAATTGGTCACACTTTATCATTGGAATTGTCTGCTTCTGTCTTTCATTCATTCAAATGTTCCTCGGCCTCAGGATGACTGGAGCCGGACTGTTGCTATCGGTGAAGGATGAACCAATCTCCTTGTTGATATTTTTTGTCATTTTTCAATTTTGCTGTGAGATCATCCTCGAAATCCATGGCTGCATATATCAACGAAGAAATGACAGTGAGTGCATGTTTACTACTAAAAATAGTCTGTCAAAAAAATCTTACCTCCAGAAAAGTCCCAAAAAAGTCTATCCTACGAGAAGAACGAAGAAGGTTTTCGTCATTATATAAGCCAGATATATATTTTAATAAATCTAAACTAAAGATTTTCGAAGAGATGACTTAGTGGATTGTTCCCCCATAAATATGAAATTCCGGTATCCACCCTTGCTATGATACAGTGTATCTTATTCAGTGTAGCATTATAAATTATGTAAATGGTTATGCCAGGTATAATTATTGCTGCCCAAATTCCTAGCTAAGACTCCCCACATGGTGTGCCTTCGGCCTCTCTTCTCGAGATGAGGTTTTTCTGCTTTCTTAGAAAAAATTATCTAAGCTACAAATCAGAGTTTACTCGACAGATTTTAACGAAATTTTTCTACAACCATCCATGATGTGGTCCCGAGTGTTCCTAGCGAAAATCCCAAGGTCTAGCGATCCCAGATCTATTTTCTATTGCGATTTTCAATAACCAATCAGAACGCAGCATTCAGCCTTTTCATTTACCTCTGTCCATTATTTCTCTGTCCATCACAAAGGGATTGTTCGAAGGATTGTGTATCAAGTATTTAGTTGAATAGACAGCCACAGATTCAAAGGTGACTGACTTTTTTTCAAAAGTCTTTTTCATTGTTTTGAGTCATAAATACCCGAAATGCATATTTTTCCTCTCTAAGAGAATCTACAAATTAGGTTTGAGAATTAATCAACGGACTCGGTATCAAAAATAAGTTGCAACGAAGTGCGATAGGTAAAACCTAGGGTTTTATGAAAAAAATTAATAAAATGAGGATGTAACAAAGATTTGGGATTACATCTTTGGGGTATAGAAATAATATTTAATATGATCCGCCTTGGATCTAATATATTTACAAATAAAAATTTAAACCTTCACAAAGCATAGGTTATATAGATCATCTAATTTTCGGCATGAACGTAAAAGAACGTGATCTTCATACTCATTATAACTCCTCGTGTGAACCCGAATAGAGTTAGACAATGAAGCTTACTATTTATAGAAGTACTTGAAAGGAAAGACTCAAAAAAGTCGTTCCTTGCCCCTCTTCCAATGAAATCTCAATAATTTTATCAAAAAACCTCTTATTATTTTTGTGGTGAGAAAATAAATTTGCAATCCTAATGCGTTAGTTTCACACAACCCTGTATTTGTGAAATGTAAACTGTAGTCCTTTTAAAGATCTTGCTGGTTATTAAAAGTTGATCCATAAAATATCTTAACCCTCCTAGGCCCGCAGTAACATTATTGATACATCTCACTAGAAGGCTCATAACTCCGAAAAGAGGAGTGATAGGAATATTCAAACTACCAGTAACTAATTGAGGAATTTTTAAGCTTTCGAGTGATATAACTTTCGCACCTCAATAATATTATGTTTCGAAATTACAGCTGTTTGAAATTTGCGCGCGAAAATAATTTGAATTTTTTCTCTCAAATTTGAACTTTAATAAATGTAGAAACTGCTATAACTTTTCTAATTCACATTCGAAATTGTTCAATTCTTTTTCCTTTTGTAGATTGCTCACCGAATTTCTATGTTTTCTTTTCTATGCCTGGGCCTAGGAGGGTTAAATTGATTACACACTTTGACTAAAGCACTCTTGATTATTCACTATGACCGGTCATTATAGTGACCAAGCCACAACATATAATCAATTCAAGATATTTTAACATTTTAATAAAACAATATTCTATGGACCAACCTTTAGTAACCAGCAAGATACTTACTAGAATTCAAAGAAAAATCTAATTTTTACCGCCCTAGTCAATTGACGGAAGTAGTCTTGTAACTGTGAATTTTAATGAGAAATAAAATTGTTAAGATTTTGAAAAAAATGTCAATTTGTTAACTAAAAATTCACAAAATGTTCCTCTAGAATGATCCAAAAATGTGCATTCGAGTAATTTTCATTCTCAACCTGTCTTGGTTAAAAGATCAAGTGCCTCAGATATTGCCTGAAGCAGCATGGTTAAATCCTTCTTGTCGAAAATTAAGTTTTTCAGAAAAACTCTGAACAATTTAAAACACAATTTTTAATTCCTTGAATTATTTTGATCAAGAAGAATATCTTGTGTAGAATAGGAAGCAGGATGTAATTAAATCAAAAAATGATGGTAATACTAATCATGCCTCTTCATACAGTTGATCCAATGAATAACCTAGCCCACGCAATTCAGATGTGCACTGAATCTTATTTATAACCACGACGTGTTTTGAATGAAAACAAGTAGCTCTCATACACAGAATGTGAATCAAGAGACGAGAACCCATAAGGAAATGGAAGGTTTGGGTTGCTCTGATGGCCCGTGGAAAGCTCGAGCAATCTTCATGGCAAGGTTTCATTTTTAAATAAAAATAACACATTGATGAAGCTTCATAGATGAATATAAAAATGAACGATTCTTTCAAATCTAAAGCCTAATTCCAAGACAAAATGTATTGATCTACTTTTTCAACCTTTTTCTTCAAATTATCCATTCACGTGCTGATCCAATAAGGTTTATCGATCAATGTGTACTTTTTCCCTTCCCCAAACAGGCTTATGATGCCAAGATCATGCTTAACAAGCAAAGGGCAATCATTCATCGACTTATCTTTCCAAATTATTTTTGCGCCAAAAGTGTCATACATACAAAATTGTCATGTATAATCATTTTTTATTGCTAATTTTAAGGAAAGATTACCTTTATTATATATTGATAGAAGTTGGTATGTCGACTTCTTGTTTTGTCTTAAACAAAAATATTTATATTTTTTTAGCAAAAATTCAAATCTACGAAGAGAACCTCGCCCAGAGTATGAACGATGAGCGTTTGATGAAGTCGAGGGGCTTGTACGACTATCGCAAGCCTGAGCCATCTGTGAGCTTTTTTTATCTACACAAATAAGTATTTGGACGAGATCAGAAAAAGCTTAGAAATCAATGCATTTTCTGAACCGCAAATAATCTGACAATTTTTTTTTTGACGTTTTAAGGCTTCTGTAGCCGTGTGCGGGCTTAATCAAATTAAGTCATGATTCAAGTATGGGCGTTAATGGCACTTTTGGCCATAATTCTCCTAATGGTTATCAAATTTAATAAAATGAATAAAAATCAAATCTTTCTGATCTCGTCCCAACAGATATATGAAGGAGAGAAGACATAGTGTAGGCTATTAACAAAGTGTTGATTTGAAACTAGCTCTTAGCCTACACACATTTTGTAAATCCAAAAATTGATTTTTCTTTTCATCTACAAATACTTAGCAAATGTAATTTTCAACAATCTGTTTGCAATACACTAAAAAAAGTGTGAATTCTTATGGTTTGTGTAAATAATAATAATATTTTCCACTAAATCTCACATTCAAACAGATGCATTGCAAAGTTGAGTAGTTAGGGAAATGTCATTCTATAAAAGCAATTTCAAAATTCTAGCTTTTGTCCATTTATAAACTTGATTTCAAACTTTCATAAAATCATATATTCAAATCATGAAATACTAATCCATTTGAAATCAATAGTTTTATATTTCTTTTCAAACAAAACCCTTATGTTAAAGATAAAGAAATCAGAAATACTATTTTTTGAATATTCTTTAATTCAAACAAAAATCAATGAAATACTTTTTCTTAATACGTTTTCTACAGTACAGTAAGCCACGGATTTTTGTTGTGTTGCACTATATCGTAGCCACACTCTACTAAACCATTCAAGAATATTTGATGAAAAAATAAAATCCTCATTAGTCCTGAGAAGAATGATTAAGGAAAAATATTTATTTTGCGTGGATGATACTTTCTGGAATAATATCAAGGCAATATTTGGACACAAAAGTATGATTCATTTAAACGAGAATTTGTCGCGTTTCTTGTTTATAATTCATTCAAACAATTTTACTATCATTGTTTAAACTTTGAAAATATTTTGTTTTATTAGACCTAGAAATGAATTACAGAAAGGTAATCACATCTCACAAATCAATGATGTAATCAACAAGATCTCATAATGACTTATAACCGTCATTTTATCTAAGTTGCTCATTATCGATTAGAGTTTATTTTGTTCTTTCTAAACGTCATAACAACTACAGAATCTCAAAAAATATCAGGCTATACATTTTAAACTTGAATTTATTTTTTTATTTTCAGGGAAGAGTATTCAAATACTTTATGCTCGGTCTACACATCACAGTTGCCTCAATTGTAACAGTCGTTCTCATGATAATGATTGCTGTAAACTAGAAGAAACTATTCGACCATTTCTTATAAAAAGTTCTATAGTTCATTGTGCTAAATTATATAGTTGTATCAAAAAGGATGTCGAAAACCAACATCATTATATCATGAAATTTAAGAGATGCCAATTTATTCAAAGTCTTTTTTGATGACTCTTGCTTACAAAAATATTTGTGTATTTGCTTGGAGAAAAAAATGTTTATTATTTAGCCATTTTATTATTGCATTTCTTAAGATTTTTACTTAGGAATTTTCATCTCACAAAGTGTGCCTTGGAGAAAAAAAAAACTAAAAAACAATTTCACTTTTTAAGCATGAAATCATGCAACATTTAACAAAGTTTTATTTTCGATATTTATTATTATGTCATAATATTATATACACTTATTTAAAATTTTTGATTTAATTTTAATTGGAATTCTAAGTGAGTGAGCTCGACTAATTAGTCTTATTCTTTTAGATAGGTTTGTTAGCTAATGGAAGCTGGACTTAGACTAGAAAATCCTTCTGATAGATTGAGGCATTACCACACTGCAAATGTAAATCTTGGATTCTCAAGACATTGAAGACTTGGCGGGTGATAACCTGGGCTCAAATACTAGATTTGTGAAATTACTTGACAATTCAAACTTAAATTCGTTCAAAATTACTTGGACAAACAACAGAAGCATCTCTTACACAAGATTTGTTTGAAATCTCTAGATTTCATACGCAATTTCGAATCGTTAAAGAGATTGCTTTTTGAATAGTAATCTCATGTACATCAATTGGCCATAGTTGACAATGGGTAAAAACGATGACATCCTCAAGGAGTATAAGAATAACTACGGTACACACATTCCATCCGTCGATCTCCCCAGCTACGATCCATACTTCACATCAAATAAACAGATTATAAATCACCTTATGTCCGAAGAGAAAGACTCCTACTCCCATCCATCCTACGTCGTCAACGTTTCACGCTTCGATTGCATTTGCATGCGTCGAGAGCTCTTCGATTGGCTACGGGAAGTCGTCACTTTTCGTTCTGCAGACATAGAAGTCTTATCTCAAGCTGGACAGCTCGTAGATCGCTTCCTCTTGCTGAACCCCACCAAAGTGCCAGAATATCAACTTATAGCCATCACATGTCTTTTGATATCTAGTAAAATCAAGGAACCGATTCCACTACAAGTTAGCGAAGCGGTCGACATGACCGCGAAATCAGTCACTTGCCAGCAGGTTATTGACCAAGAGATCGTCATTTCCATCTTATTAAAGTGGAACTTTTCAACAATCAGTCCCCTCGAGTTCATCAAGCCGGTTATTGACTTTTTGCCTTTTAATAAATCAGTTAAAGAAATCATAAAAAGCAGCTCCACCAAAATTTACACAATAACCTTCCACTTGGAGGACCTATCAATGTATCCGCCGCGGTATATAGCGGCCTGCTACATTCTCTACGCCTTGCAGTTGACCATTCCCGCCTCTTCAAGTGAATATATCACTTCTAGTATGAATATTATGAAGCAATTACTCGACCTGGACTCGAAACAGTTGCGAGAGATATTCGAAACGCTGACAAGCTGCTTCCAACCGGGCACGCTCAAGTTGTCACCCGACTACTCCGCTACAAAGTACCCTAATCGTAATTCCGACGGAAATGGCCGAGGTGGAAGTGGCGGAGGCAATAACAAGTCCAATTTCCAGTCAAGTCAATCCTCCAACTGTGTTTACGAAGAGGACTTGCGCGGTGGCGTTCCTTGTGGCTCTTAACAGTGGCTCTTTCATGACCGTTTTTCTTGATTTTTACAACTTTTTTGCATCTTTTCAACTTTAAAACCCATCTCCCATTACCACTCAACATTACTCAATAATCCATTCCTTGTACAGTTTTGCTAATTATTTATTATTATTTTTCAAATTTACCTTTTTCTCCAAACACAGCTCAAATTGGGAAAGGGGGCCTTGTATATTTACTATTTTCTTACCATCAATTTTGTGGATACGCATTTTTTAATTTAACAGCCAAAACCATTCCTTCGAGAAATAAAGGGGCTTGCCTTAAGAGCCTCTTGTGTGATGAAAAATAAATTACAGATATCCTCTGTTCTTTACTAGCAACCAAAAACACTTGGCCTCGGATTCGAAAAAAAGGAAAATCATTCAAGTTGTATTTATTTTGCATTTATAAATTATTTTTATAACTTTAATAACCAAAAATAGACTTCTCTTTCCAAGGAATTAATGCCATCTAGTTTTGAGTTAAGACACGCCTCATTTATCACTTGTCATCTGGACATAAATGTCCACGCTAGCCATCTCTCTTTCAAACTTTAACCAATAAAATGGAATTAATGCTTAAATGTATTCTTTCTGTGCAATGAGTCAGACATTTTGTTAGCTTGCATACCACACACCTCCTCTTTCTCAAGACTCGAATAGGTAAGAGGCCCCCTTTTAACGCCCACGCAAAGGAGTATTTCTCACTTGGAGAGTTAAAACTACACACACATCTCTTGCCCCAAATTGGGAAAGAGGAAGATACACCTTTTCCCTAGTCTGTATTTATTTCTATTACAGAAGGTTGTCGTCTGCCTTGTGAAGGTAGTGAGGACAAAAGGGGGTCTATGTCTGTATATTTTACCCTCATCCAAAGATAGACTCGTTTTTATTAAGAGTTATACACACTCTATACAAACTCTATACTTTATGACAAGCCTATCTTGATTTTTATTTTCACAAACCATTGTATGAAACAGATTCTTTGTCTATTTTATCTAAGCCTTTCTCAAAAAAAATGCAAGCCCATCTCCTCTTCAGAATGTAGCCCAGAATTGAGATGAATTGTGAAAATAGAATTCAAATTCATTCAAGTTTATTTTTACAATAGTAATTCATTTTACTACGATTCATTCATTTTTTTGATGGATGAAAAAAAAATCAAAAACCATATCCAGCTTTATAATAATACAATGTCCGTAGTAACAAATTATTATGAATAAAACGCGTATGACGAAGTGGGGTGGGGTTGAATAAAAATAAATCTAGGTCGATTAGATTCGAATAAGAAAAAAATTTCCCTACCCTACAGTAACCGAAGAAACAGATGGGTCATAAAAGTATCAGAGTACACTAGGAAGTACAGTGTATTTAGGGGATGACAATACATGTACGGTTAGGTTAACACGTAGATCAAGAGAAGTTTTTGTGTTAAACGACGTCATGTATGAACATTGATATCTACATCATGTTCGATATGTATTTAACTTCTTACTACTCTGTGAAACATGAATAAAATCATCCAAATGATAAAAATCTTAGTTTTTATTTGAAAAAATAAAAGAAATGAATAATGATATATTTTTGACATGAATTGTTGCTACCCTTTTTATTATAAACGGCGTATCCTTTTATGCATGAATGGGATTGGTGATAATATGTAATTATTTAAATGAATTATAAAATCGAAAATTTCCCCATCCGATTATTTTGGTATCGAAAATAAGCCCTTCAACTGCTCAAGATTAACTCAGAGATCCTTTCTTTCACGACTATTTGTGGTGGTGAAAAGTTACTATATTTCATTGAAGAAATTTTGTTGTGTCGTGACTCGCAAAATGATTTCTTACTATGTATTTCATTCAAAGAAAATTCACTATTTTAATTTTGATTCCTTGAATGAATAACATCTTGTTAGTCCGGAGGTCATTCGTTTCGAAAATTAATTTTTGGGGATTAAAAATTAAAGTGACTCAGCAAAATCTCTTGTGAATTTACCAAGAAAACGTTTCTTTTTTTACGATACATTAGTGGACAGAAATTCTTTCCAACTGATGTGCGCGATGAGTCAGACGCTTCTCAGTGAGGATTAGAGTTGTACTCAAGAATGAACATCTGGATTATCGTAACATATGGGAGACTTTCTGTTGTATTTGCTGGGAAGGATGAGAGATTCTCTTCACCTCAAACGATTTCTTTAGATAGAAATAACTTTTTTATGGACATTGTAATTAGAGCAACTTAAAGCAAAGTTTTTACTCGCTCATTTTTATCATAAAAAAGTCCTGACTTTTCTGAATACGTTGGAAAAAAAAGATTGCAGAGAAATAAATTATCAGATGGGCTCTTTCATTATATCACATCGCATTTTCTTACTCAATTTCCTGAGGAGATGGGTGTAACGAAATCCGTTACTAAGTTCCAAAAATGCATAACAATGAAACTTTTGATAGTAGTAGGGCTACCCAAAAAATTCCGTGAAACTTTTTTTAAAACCACTTCGCATGGCTCAAATAGTCAAAAAGTTTGAAAATCATGTAACTACCCTTGCCAACGAATGTGGCCTTCTGGCCAATCACTCATGCCGAATGTTTCATGCCTTGGATAATTATCTTTTTTTCACTAACCTAAAAGTACATTGAGTCACCTAATGGTTTTTTTAATTACGGTTAGGTTACGGTTAGCTGACCCCTAACCCTTGGTTATGAAGCAAAATAAAATACTTGTTAGTAGGTAAAAACTTCCTACTTGCAAAATAAAATAATTTTTTTTTAAATTCTATATTAACCTGGATAAACTGGTAAATAAACACTGAACATTTTAAAATTTTTATTTCAGAATAATGAGTAAGGTAAATTGCTTGAATTTTTTTTTCGAAATTTTCATTAGTTTAAAAGTTAAGAAAAATATTTCAACTTAGCTTTCTCGGAGAACAGTGCAATATTTTCATTTTTTTTCAACTTCGTAGTAATCTTAGAATGATCATATTTAAATCAAATTTTTTTTGGGGCAATTCGGATGTTTAATGTCAAAGTTACATCGGTTTTAAGATTTTGGAATCGTTAAGACTGGAATTGGAGAATCTCTTGATTTCTTCTTAGGAGGTTCTAAAATCAATGTTGTTTCGTTCAATGATGGTCGTCCTCTTTTTAGAATGAATTCTATCAATAATTTACTAAGTTGACAAAGGTACTGTCTTCGAGGTATTTTTTTGATTTCCTTTGAATTTGACGTGAATTCATGGTGAGAATCGACCGTTGCACTGATGATAATTTAAGGCCAAGATAGCTAAAGTTTTGATTTCTTTCAATACCGCCTCCCTTTATACATTCTAAGGTCAGCCGATCGTACATTTTGAATAAAGCCTTGTGGCCATAATAATGCTGAGACGAATGCCTCCTCTGTATGCTACACTCTCATTGGGCTTTTGTAAGGCTTGTCATTAAAAGCCGCTACTTAGTCATAAATGACCTCAATACGGGGACATGAGATGTCGGGATGTATCCAGTATTCCTTTATTGACACTCGAAAATTTTAATAATACAATAATCTCTTGCCTTTTTATTCTTTGCCAAATATTTGGATCTCTCTGCTGCTAGAAAGCTGAGATTATTTGAATATTAAAAAACCTTTCAGAAAATTATATCCAAGAACAGTTACATTTTTACACAAATTCAACGTAATTCCACGGTTTTTCGATGCCTGAGCGGCCGTATTCAGTGTCGAACTGCTACACACTCACACGTGTTTCTCTATTTTCGCATGATTATTTCAACAACACATCCTAAGGGGATAGAATAAAATAAAAACTTTTGAGTGATCTGTTGAAAATAAATCAAGTGTATTTAGAAAGTATGCCGGATAGTTTAGTCTATTTGTATAGTGATTTAAATTGATTTTCTTAATGATCGATTAGCTGGGAATTAAATGAAATTTATCAGAATAATAAGAAGATAAGTGTTTTAAATAAAAACACAGTGTTTAATAAACACTGTTTATTCAAATTTATACAATGTTGATATGACTACTCATAAGTAATAACTATATCAGTTATATATTTCAGTGATTGGTTCCCTTTGATTTCAAGATGTATAATATGCATTTGGGAGGAAAGTGATGTTGACCATTTTTTGTTCACTACGAAATTAGGGGAAATGGACATAAAATCAATTCTGAATCCTACTGTGAGTCTACCAAAAGTGCTGTGTAGAGGCCAACATTTCAGGTACCAAGGAATCATCAAGATGCCAGACCCCACGTTTCTGCGGAAAAGATGAGAAATGTAAAAAGATTGATTATCGATTTTCTAAAATGCCAATTTCACCTAAACGCCGATTTGAGTCTATTAATTAAACTTTTACATGGGACATAAATCAGTAGACAAAAAAATCAGAGTGTAAAACAAGTTCTTAGAGTATTGACAAAGTATTATTTGTAAGGATTTTTTTCAAAGTATAATTTGATATTTTTCAATATTTACAAAGAGTCATGTTGAATAAGTTTAATCAACCACGAACGTGTGAAAACCTTTAATTTGAATTTCATGGTTGAACTACTGAAATTCTTTTTGACTATTTATACCTAGTTTTCCTAAATGGCTTGATTCTTTTGAAATGTGTTCAAAGATTCTATTAATAAACTTTCTCATAGTGCTAATAACCTCGAGACTAACAGTCTTCAAAGGTACTGAGGTTAAGACCATCAAGAGTTATCCCTGGATAGCGTTCCTTAATTCAAGACAGGGTACATGTACAGGTAGTCTGATTGGACAGAGTAAAATTCTAACCGCTGCCCACTGCTTCGAAGGCCATGAGGAATATGTAGTAAGATTGAAAAAAATTATCTATTTTTAGGCTCTTCTCGGAATAGTGTCTGCTTATGAAGAAAGACTGCATAAATACAGAGTCATATCTGGAGTGGTTCAACCGGACTACAGAAATAGAACTGTTAGTGGCAATGATGTTGGGGTTCTAACATTAGAATACAACGTGACACTTGTAGCTGGCACAATTGAATTGGGCAAAGTTGACTATGAGAAGAGGGTCGAAGTAGGCACTGAACTCATCATTGCTGGTATTGGTAGGGACACTTCAGTTGCTAAGGAAGGTTTCGGAATACTCAAAGAAGGGATTCTCGTATCGACAAGTTGTAACATTAAATTAATGGACAGGAATGATCCATTATGTGTCGAAAAGACTGAAGCAAATTTCCAAGTTTGTGATAGCGGGGATTCTGGTGGACCCGTTATGCTGAGAGGATCAAAAGACATTGTCGGGATTATTTCGGGAAGTATAATTATTAGGAATGTTTTTGAACGATCCACTTATGATCTATACGCTAGGACAACTCGCAATATGGATTTTATTCAAAGTCATATTTAAGCTCCTCAACATTCATTCACTAAGAAATAAATATTCTTTTTTTGATTCTGTCTTCTAGAAACATAAATTTATCTTTGCAACAATAATTGATTTGCCATCGATATTTAAGAAATCACAACTCTTTTGTATTTTATAGAGGTTTTTGTCATTCTTCCAAGGTATTCTTGAAAGTTCGATTTTCTCTAGTAATTCCGAGTATCGCCCTTCGCTCCGAATCAATGAACTCCTTTCTTCTTTCAAATAATTTTCTTTGCTAATGTGGAATCTATTGCATTTGAAGTTAGATAACCATTTGAGAATGAATGGGCTCTTAAGGGCATCATTATCAGTCATGTCTACAATGGGAAATGTCAAGACTGAAGTATTTTATTCTTGTCAGTGTGTTGTACACATTGTGTACACTCAGTTTCTACATTGACGAAATACTTCATCAGTGTCTATGTTACCGTATATTTGAAGAATTAGGAATTAATAATTAGGCTTTAGAAAACCCTAAGCCTCTACAACTTTCTCATTTTAGGTCCGATTTTGTTAATTTTTTTTCAAAATCTCAATCCTACTTCTTGAATTAAATGTTTCTTCAATGAACTCGAATTTATTCATTAAAAAATCTTTGTCTATTTTCTCAATCTTTATGACTCATGGTCTTAAAAGTTGATTAAAGAATATACTTGAGATCAATTCCGAGCTTTTGGGAATAATGGAAATTAAACAAACAAGCTATGAGGGTATTATTCAGTTGGTTTGAATCTAGCCAAGTCTACTCAAAGAAATAACGTGGAAATACGGGAATGTGTAGAAGATTGTAATCATGCAGGTCGCAAACGTGGTATAAATTCGATCTAGCAACTTCGAGACAACAGAAGAAAAGATATGAAATCATTCTTCACAATCATAGGAGCTATTGGCCTTCTAGCCCAACAAGGTAAGTCAGCTTAGAGTCTAATTCACATAAAACCTACAGCTGCTAGCTTCACCGTTTCTCCCGCTTTGAGTTGGAAGGATGCCAATAACTGGTGCAGTAAAAACGGCCACAGCAAGTTGTACGCGCCAGGTAGTATAAAGGGAAATGTTAGTCAAGAGATCCTCTTTGTTTATGAACAAGTTTAAACCCTTTTCTCTCTAAGAGATTAGCCCACAAAGCATGCGGCAAAGAGAGAAGTTGCTGGATCGGTGCTCACCGAAAAAATAAGGGCGATAAAAAGTTCGTGAACGTTGACAACAGTCGTCCATATCTGTGAGTTTCCAGCTTCGAATAGCAGACCGTGTTTCTCATCGAAAATTTAAAGAAAATGGGCACCACATCAGCCTGATAATAAAAACAATAAGGAGGATTGTGTTCAGTTCTTCAAGGGATCTTCTGGTGAACTAAACGACTATGTCTGCTCTGAGAAATTCGTCGGTATCTGCGCAATCTAAAATATTTCTTCCAGCGGCTTTGTTTGTAAAATGCCATTGTTCAAGGTTCTCTCGCATTTGGATGATCAATAATAAAAAGG
>JJOG01000097.1:0-11814 GCA_000715275.1 Gyrodactylus salaris
AACTGCTTGAAACTATTGATACAAATTTACCTTTCATGTTAAATCAATTCAGATAATTATTTTTGCATAATAAAATCTACAAACAACAACAACAACCAAAAAACAGCGGCAGCATTTTAATTTATTAAATAATTTCTCGTTTAAAACCTTTATTCTGAATTGATAGAATGTTTTTTTAACCAGTGGAAAGTTTGATTTTTCAACGTAATTGAACGTAAATGTCATCTTTCATAAAAGTACTATCAAAGCTAAACTCTATTTGTGGAACAAGCTATGCGGAAAAATGGGACAATGTTGGCCTATTGGTCAATTCAACGACGAAGAACACTATCAAGACTATCTTAGTGACAAATGATTTGACAGAAAACGTCGTCGAAGAAGCTGTCCTAGCCAAAGCAGGCCTTGTCATCTCTTATCATCCAACTATATTTAAACCGATCAAATCCATTCAGCAATCTTATTGGAAAGATAGAGTCATCTCCAAATGTCTCGCAAATTCCATTGCAATCTACTGTCCTCACACGGGTCTTGATAATAGAATTAATGGGGTGAACGATTGGCTGCTCTCCTGCTTCGACATTTCCCAATCGAGAGCTCTAGAAAAGAATAAGAACCTCAGCACATTTTTCGAGTACATTATTGACGTCTCAAAGGAGGATTCAATCTCGAGACTAAATCTGGACTATGTAAATTGGAAGATACTCGATCAAGACGTCTGGTTGGCTAGAGTGAATGAGGATAAGGTTACTGAATTCGAAAATCTGTTTACTCCGCCTCTTCAAAAATACGAGAGCAGTGGTAAGACCTCGCCAGGCTCCGGAAGAATAGGAAATATTAAGTGTCAAAAGCCCCTCTCTGAATGCATCGATATATTCCTAAGACATTTGAAATTGGATTCCCTTAGAATTTCAATCGGTAGAAAGAAGAGTCTATCTTCTAAAGTTCAATGCATTGCCGTATGCGCTGGCTCCGGAGGTTCATTTGTCAAAAATGACGAAATGAAATTTGTCGATTTATTCATTACAGGGGAAGCATCACATCACGAATTGTTGGACTTTCAGCACATGGGCGTCTCCGTAATAACAGTCGGTCATACTAATAGCGAACGAGGATATTTAAAAGATGTTTTCACCAAAGAGTTGCAAGAATCATTTCCTGAAGTTGATGTCAAGTTTTCAGAAAGGGATTGCGAGACATTCATCAATATCTTAAAGGAATGAATTATTTAATCAAAAAATAAACTATTTATAATAACTTTATAATCTCAATAAATCAGAGCCTAAAGGGCAAAAGACTTTTCCAATATTTGCATTACTCTTAGGATCTTCTCCTCCTCAAACTTCCTACCGACAATCTGTACGCCGATTGGTAGTCCCAAATCCCCTTGAGAGTTGTGGAACTTTGAGTTGAAGATGTCTCCTTTACTCTTAAAGTCTCCCACTAGATCTTTGGCCCTTTCAATGTCTTCCTTTGTCACGTGTCCAGTGGCCACAGTCCCCGAGGGATGATCCAACAGGTTGAACATTATAGAATAACAACTAGCAGCATTATTGTATGACTCAGCTCCGTGCTTGAGAGGCAATGGAAAGGGAAATAGTGGGCAAATCAGGATATCATAGGGCTTCATAAATATTTCAAATTCTTCTTGATAGTCATTGATTTCTTTTATGAGCTTTGCTGCCTCTATTGAGGAACTGATTCCCGGAATACCAGTTCTAATCGGATCATAGACTTTGCCAATGTCCCTTTCTAGGAATTGCACCATGGTTCTCTTGACGAGTCTGGGAAGTTTGAGGAATGCTCTGATTAACTCAATCGACCAGGGGAGCGGTTCATTGGCCAAGGTGTCAGCAAGGGACTTTCCTCCGTCATGTAGGAGTGCTTTCATGGCTAGAGTCGATCCGTAACGTGGTGATGGGAAGGTCACCTCTTTTGCACTATGACCGTCTGACTTCAAATTCTCTATAGTCTCTGAAATTGCTCTCTTTATCGCAGGGACCGGTATGGCCATGTGCGCGTCTTTGAACTCGTAATAGAAACCAATTTTAAGTTTATCTCTTGAGCAGTACAATTTCTCATTGAAAGGTAGCGGATTTGTTGTCAAGTCTTCATCAAACATTTTCTCACATAAAAATGCGCGGAAGAAGTTTGCCAAATCTTCGACACACCTACTCATTGGACCAGTGGTTAGCTCCAGAGAGAGGCGTGGAATATTTCCTGAGCTGTTAATAGTCTTTTTGGTGAGCCTTCTCCTGGTGGTGTTAAGGCCGCATACTTGATTAAACAATGCCGGAAACCGGACACTGCCTCCAATGTCGGTGGCAAAACCAATTGTGGACGAATTCGTGGACAAAGCGATGCCCTCTCCCCCGGAACTTCCGCCAGCGGAGAAATTTGGGAACTTGGGGTTAACTTGATCTCCAAATATCGGGTTTGATGAGTCATGTGAGAGGCCAGCTCTGGCCATACTCGTTGTTAGAAATGGTATTGCTTTATTGTGCTTAAAAAGTTCATATATTAAACAATTACTAGAGGCTGGTTTGAAGCACAATTTAATTAATCCATTACTTTGATCTTTTCCCTTGACCTGAATGCACTCTTTCAGACTGATCGGAAGTCCAAAGATCGGAGAAGATTTGTCCTTTTCATTGTCTAGAGCTAATGCAATCTCCTCAGCCTCTTCTATGAATTCTGCGATGAAATTGAGTTTCTCGTTTTCGAGGCATTTCATTTGGAAGGCTGTCAAAACATCGGAAGGTTTGAGTTCCCCTTCTCTAATGGCTTTGGTAATTTCGAATCCTCTCAGTGACGTTATGTAATTAGCAGTTTCTAACGGCAGGTTTTTCTTGAGAATCTTTTCTCTAGTCTTGCTCCTATTCTTCTCGATAAGTTTATGCTTTTGTTTAAGAAGATTTTTAATCTTCTTTCGTTGATATGTAAATTTTGTAACATATAAAATTGAAAGAGTCAAAATTGCGAGAAACCCGTAATCGAAAATTTGGACCTATTAAATGGAAAATTTAGAAGAAGATTAACTTACTAGATGAAACATCAAAAATCTATTAAAATTCGATACTATGCGAAATTGAGTTAAATTTGAAAGTATTAAAACAAAATTACAGTATTTCATACATCTCTCATTCAAATGCACCAACATTTCAAATTATTGACATTACCTACAATATCACTCGGAATCAGATTTAACTCATTTTCGAAGCTATTATCACCTTTTGATGAATGTCTAAAGAGAGATCTAATTATTTATCCCAACTTTATCACCGACGCTGAGGAGACAGATTTCTCAAGCTACTTTGACCAGAAATTAAAACGACTTAAATATGAGACTGCGCATTGGGATAGTGCCATCACCGATTTTCGAGAGTTGGAAATATCCAACTTGCCTACTGACCTGGAGATGACGCGTATAAGAATTGTCGATTGTCTAAAGCAGTACTGCCCAAAAGATGTCACTATAAATCCAATGACTCATATTTTAGACTTGAATTCAAACGGTTCCATCAAACAACACATTGATAGTGTTAAAGTAAATTATCGTATTGTCATTTTAAGAAATTTTTGCTAATTTTATTAGAAAATAATGTAAATTATTACTTTTAATAGTTTTGCGGACCAAATTTGGCCATCCTCAGCCTGTTAAGTGATTGTATGCTATGTCTAACAGTACCACCCAAAGAAGAAATAGTATACACCCCATTTATGGATAGTTATTCAAGGAGTGAAAACCTTGGAACAATTGGCGATACGAAAATGGTTCATATCAAAAGGAAATCCCTCTACGTATTAAAAGATAGACTACGCTATGAAGCTTTTCATTCCATCCTGAGCAAGGAGGAGATGTCAAAGCATGGCTTCTGTGAAATTGCCAAGGGTAGACGTATTTCAATGATTTGTAGATCAATGCCAAAATAAAATATTAATCACGACATAAATTTTAATTAATCAGTGATTAATAATCACGAATGCATTTTAATCTTCTATTCAAGAATTATTTATATTTAAGAATCCATCATCTTTTGACGTGGAAGAGGAGGAATCCCGAGGAATTTCGAATGATAGACGGGTCGTTTTAAAGAAATCAGCGGTAGACTCTAAAGTAAACCGGGTTAAGGACTGTCCAATCTTGTTAAAAATGTTTTACAATCCATACGGAAAGCATGAGTCGTTACGCAATTACACTAGAGGTCAATTGCCTAAGAATTCTATTGACTTTCATACATGGTGAGTCCTAATGAGTTAATCATCGATTTTATATGTTAAATGATGCTTATTTCTTTACAAATGAACTTTTTATTTCAATGAAATCTTTGAAAAATATTCAGTAACTCAAGTGGTCACCCTTTTTTAATCACTCACACCCCACCCAATTACACAGGCCAGATGCCACGTTGGCGGAATTAGCAGCCGAGATCAGAGTCAACTGTCCAGAGGCCAGAAGAAGAGGCTGTCGTCTCCACTTTGTCCTCGTGTACATTTCCCACAGAGGCGTCTTTAAGCGTAAACCCATGGGCATCGTAATCACCGGGATTAACTCTGACGTGAAGCCGGAGATGAATAACTCGAGGAAGAGACAGAACCTCATGAGCAACAAAAGCAACGACGCTAGGAATATCTTGACCGGTTGCGATGACAGTGACTTGAAGTTGAGTACAAAGAACTTTCTGGTATGTCCAAATTTCAAATTTTATGTTTACAAAAAGAAGAGGTTTAATTTCTTAACTCAAGACTTTTTGAGAGGTCATACGCAAAAATCCCCATAACCATTAAGAAGAGCTTATTTTCCTAACTCAATTTGATTGGACGATAATCACCAATACATCTGAATGGATTTATTTCTGCCCACAAATAAAAAAAATACTATTTTCATTCAATTTCTGGACTGTAACAAAATTTTTTTCTTTCTAAAAACTTCTTGAAGCATTTTGGCATGATAAAACTTGAATGACTAAAATGAGTGTTTAGGTTGGCGATTACGTCGACGTCTCTATAACCAATCCCATGTTCAAACGCAGGGAGCGGGTTGATAGAAACGAGCGAAATGATCGATTCAACGGAGACGCCAACGGTCAGCCAATGAGAATGAGGGAAGGCTTTCGTGATCGATCTCCGCTTAAACGACGCCTCACGAGATCGCCTTCGTGAGAAGAATTGTATACTTTTTGTTTTACTGACACCATAATATGTATATTGTTGCTTTTCACTAATTTAAAAATAAATGGTTACAAAGTACCTTTTTTATGAGCAACACTTTTTTTAAATTTAAACTCTCCAAAATTTGAAACTTGACAAAAAAGTTGGAATGAGTGATTTTGGGGATTTTTTAATTACCGTGAAACAAAAAAATTACCATTATTTCATTCGTAAATTCTATCACAACTGTTAAAATCATGATAATAATCTGATATTAATAGTTCTCTCAATTCGTACAGAACAAGATCAACTGACTGTTTTCACGAACAATCATTTAAAACATGAAGCTTAAATCTTTTTTCTTTAAAGATGTATTAGTTTCTACAATTATTATAGAAGAGAAATAGAAAAATATTTTCTTCTAAATTTGCCAAAATGTGTCACGTACTTTTCAGAAATAAATTTCCATCGCCGGTCAAGACTTTTTCTGCCAGAGACTAGCTGACTCTTCCACGGCGCTAATCAGTGAAGCTCTCAGGCCGGACTTTTCCAACGAATGTATCGCATGGATAGTATTCCCAGCAGGGCTGCACACTTTGTCCTTTAGAGCGCCAGGATGCTCGCCAGTCTTGATGAGCATTTCAGCAGCCCCTTTTATTGTCTGATAGGCTAGACGGTTGGCGGTCTCTCTTGGTAGACCCATTTTGACGCCTCCATCAGAGAGTGCCTCTGCTACAAGGTAGATCTAAGATGTGTCTTTTATTGAAAAGAGTATCGGTCTACTGGTTGAACTTCTGAGGAGAAAAATGCTAAAAATTGATATCTCAATAATAAATTAACACACGGGTAAACTACAATTAAAATGTTCCCAAGAAATGGTTTCCTCTCTACACCACGAACCATTGGTAATTTCGCTTGGAAGAGATGCAAGAAAAAACTTTGAAATAAAATCAAGCAGAAATAATTAAGTATTTAACCTAATAATATTACTTAAGAGTAGTCGTGATAATATAAAATGAGAAAAGCGTCGTGAAAAACAAAGTTATTCTACATGGATTTTATTTGGTGCTAACTCACATATGCTGGGCCAGAGCCGGATAGACCGACAGATGCATCAATTAGCTTCTCTGGAATCTCCTCCAAGACTGGAAAGTTGGGCTTCAAAAGTTGTATGAAGATGCTCTTAGTCTCCTCTGTGAGATTCTCGTCAATGACAAATGTAGCGGCGCCCTCCTTCACGAGACATGGCGTATTGGGCATCATTCTTATAACGGGGACATCTGAAGAAATGTTCTAAAATAACGAAAGAAAATGATAGTAAACTTATTCTCTGAAAATGGTACTTTTGAGCATGAAACCAACGTCTAACTAACCTTTTTCAAAGCTTCCATGCCAACACCAGAGGCCACAGAAATCAATAAATGATCCTTGGTGATTGACGAACTCAAATTGATGAGCATATCCTCAACTCCTTGCGGTTTGATACAAATGAATACAATGCTTGATCTTTGAATGACCTCCTGAAAGTCTTTGGTATACTCGACGCCGTATTTCTAGATAAAAAAAATAAAAGTTAAATTTACTCTCAATTTACCTTGTGGTTTAGAAAGGCTTCATTTCTTCGATCAGCGAGTATAATCTGGGATCCTTCAATGCATCCAGTAGATAGGATACCTTTGCATAAGGCCTGAGCCATTTGGCCTGCCCCGAGAAAGCCAATTGTTAGCCTGTTGAAGTCTCTACGGAAAATATCAAAAATCTGGTTACAAATGAATTTTCTAGAAGGCTTATTTCTCAAGATTATTAACATATGAATCAAAATACTCACTCAACTTTCATCACTGGGGATCTGAAATAGGAAAATAGTTATTAAATTGAGAAAAAATTAATATATTTTTAATTAAACAACAAAGACGAAGCGAGAATCCAAATGATTTTGCATGCTCTTTTCTCATTGGTCAATAAAGGTTGACCAATGTGAAAAGACTGTTTATTTCATTGAATCATTCGTCTCAAAAAGCTCTTCAATGATAAATGTTTATTTATTGAATATTTTATTGGGTGATAAATCAGTAAATAAATTTAAATATTAAAAAAGCAAAAAATTTAATATCACAATAAGTAATTAAAAATCAAAAAGGTATTTAGATTTTGATATGAACAAAATTATCAGCCCAGTTTAATAGATAATTGATTGGCTTGAAAGGAAAGAAGAAGATATCACAATGAATGAATTTCGTGCGGAATTATAAAAAAATCAATAAAAAGGGTGGCATAATGATGTTGGTATTTTGGAAGAAATTGGAATCAAGAGAAGTTTGGAAAAATCTTTGGATATTCAGCTATCAGGCAATTGACGGCGGCCTGCTCTAGCTTGAGGTACTTCATGGGAAATTCATTGTAGCTGGAGTAGAGAAGTGACGGGGCGAGGACCATGGAGAGATTCTCATTGTTCATTAGGTTCTCTTTATGATTTTGAACGACTCTGAATTAATTAAGAAATGGTCACTTTTTGAATTTTATTAACAAGATATCACGTCATTTCTTTCGTCCGATACAATAGACATCTATTCGTCAAAAGCAATAGTACATAGACTTCATTCTAAATTTATTGTATAATTTCAAAATGTGCCTGATGTCAAATTCATAGAAGCGGATCTGATATAATTGGTTCGTGTATTATTTTCTGGCATTTCTCAAATTTTATTTACATTTTGTTATGGGATTTCAATGATCAATAGATTGATTGTTTTTTTGTCACTCAGGGTTGATCAAATGGTCACAATGGAAGCTAGAAACTACAAAAATTGGCAGCAGCCAAATCCATATTTCAGATCAGAAAACGGTGTTAATCGAGACTTTATTTGGCCAGAAATCAAAAGAAAGAATAGATCAGGTTTTTAATAATCCCTCAACTTGTGCTGTGTATTTTATAATGAAACATTGAAAAACCTATTATTAGTGAGAATTCTTAATTAAACTATCCCAATAGGGAGTGTATCACATCGAGAGAAACCGACAACTCACCGATGAAAGTGACCAATTAAATACTTGAGAGTATTATAATGCTCCAGAGGTAGATCGTGCACCAGCTTTCTATACCGATCAATCTGCTCATTGCCATAGGAGAGGAGGAGGCTGTTCTCTTTCCCAGCGCCCACCTTCATGGTGATCGATAGTCTTGCCGTCTCAATGAACAAATTATAAACAGAAAAGGGGATAAGGGGATTGGGCAGTTGACGCATAAAGGACTTGATTAAGGAAGCGATCACGTTGACGTCCATCACACGGTCATCGTTGGAGAGGTTCACGGCGTTGGCGTTCTTATCGAAAGCCTTCCTCAGCTCTTCCATGTGATCGAGATTGCCGGGAATGCGGTAGATGCCCTCGCAGGAGAGACCGTTGCGTCGTTCAATCTCCTCAACGCACTTTACAAGGACTATAGGGACGATACTGGAAAGAGGGATTTTTTTAAATTAAATGTTCTCCATTTTAATGTTTTTTGGGACAATGCTCCATTTATTCTTGAATTGACACTTGTTTTTTACCAATTTTCTTATCTCAGAAAAAACCTTATATGGAGAATCTTAGTCTCAGAAGTTTATCAGACTTGTCTGAATTTACCGCAGACAGAGATGTTGTAGACCAATCAGGCTCAACAGAAAACCTTAAATTACAGATAAGGAATTTCAAGAAAAAAAATCGATCCTGAGACTAAGGATCGAGCAGAACCTGTAGTACTTCTAATTTCACTTCAAAATGATTTCGATGAGAGCAGAAAAAACCTGGGATAATTGAATATTACAATGGCGCAAAAGGAAGAGTTGATATGCAAAAGGATTAGGTCAAACTAGAAAGTATGTGTCCTAAAAATGTTTGAAATGCAACAACTTTCCAGGCAAAATTCATAATAATACAATCTGTAAAGTATTAGTTGTGAATAAAAACTATTTTTGTTTCTGCACAGACATCTTTTTTCTCTTAAAAATTAGCCATATTTGCCCGATGAGGAGGATGATGTTATTGAAATGGTTTACAACTTAAATAAACAACCTCTAACTGACACGACTAATACTAAAAAATAAGCCAAATTTTCCCGAAAAGGAGCTTTTACCATGTCCAATGTTAATGTCGAGGAGACCTCATTTTTCAGCAAAGAAAACTGTAAAAAACGACTTTTTCAATGTCCTTCAATTTTCAAAAATAACTGTTTAACCCTCCTAGGCCCAAGCATAGAAATTCTTCCGAAATCTGAGTTACCAGATCGAATATTTTTCAAACAGCTGTATTTTCTAAACCTAATATTATTGAGGTGCGCATGTGATGTCATTCGAAAGCCTAACATTTCCTTAGTTAGTTGCTGGTAGTTCGAATATTCTCATCCCTCTTTTTGTCGGTGTTATGAGCCTCCTAGTGAAGTGTAACAATAATGTTACTGAAGGCCTAGGAGGGTTAAAGATGTTTGAGAAATCAGACTTTATAAATGATTAAAATTCCACAAGAACGTAGATTCTCTGATGCACACTTAAACAGCTAGACGAGAGGTATTCCAAAATATCAATTAGCAAATATGCTCTGGTCGTTTTCTGTTATTAATCAGAGTCGCATTTTTAATGCTATTCTTTCAAATCCATTCAAATTTACAAGGAAAAGGTAATCGTTGTTAGTAGAACCATGATAAATTAATTTAACGAGAAGCCCCTTCAAAATCATTTAATTTCGCCAAAGTTTATCTCATTTTATTCAATCCAAGGTTTTTCTGCTATCAAACCATCTTTAAATATTAATTTAGACTATTCTTAAACTCAATTAATTGGAACCTTGAAGACCTTTTTTAAGATAAATATGCATTTCTATTTCTTAAAAATCTTGATGATGGAAACAAAATATGCTTTTTGACGCCCTGATTCGTATTCAGCTCATAAAACTGCATCGTAAGAGAGTAGAAATATATTTTGCATTTCTTTTGGTATGTATTACATCTTTTAGTTAGTCCTAGATATAGATAGAAATTATGAAAATGTACGCCTGCAGTTTCATTGATTAGTTGAGTGCAAAAGAGTTGTGTAATTAATTAGCATAATTTTGAAGTTTGGAGCATTTCACAAGTCGGAAGCCTCGTTGGAAGAAATGTGAACAGAAATCAATTCTCAAACTTTCTAGCAAGGAGTATGACTCACCCATTCTCTGCTCTCACTAGAGCGATCAAGTCTACAGCAAACACGCGTCGCATAAACTTCTTCGTGGGAAGGCAGTCAGCTGGAGCTATCTCTGAGCATCTTTTGTGAGCCTAAAAAGATTGAATAGTGATTTTTCAATGAATTATTATTTTCACACATTTTTCCTCAAGACGATCTCTCATTGGCTACCCTATCAAAATGTGAGCGTGGACAAGGAAAGACAGGCATTTCATTCAAATAGTTTTACGAATGAAATATTTTTATTTAACATTAATAATAGTACAAAAAGAATACTTTTTCACACATTTATTCTCAATAGCTCGATGCTCTGCTTATGAGCGTGGACAGGGAAAGACAGACATTACAGTTTGAATAATTTCAAAAATAGCACTTACCTGAAATCCGCAATCTGTGCATCGATAACCTTGGGCAATGAGACCCCAGAGGAAGTTGTTACAAAAGTCACACCAATTCGCTCCAATAAAGGTATGGAGTTTGAATATGTGCGGTTTGTCTGCAGCAATTGGAATTTCAATCTTTTCATTGTCAAAGCAAATGTCTGGAATTTTATACTTTTTTTGCAGCATTTCTGAATTTGAAGTTTCACTCTGAGCATTGTTTTCTTGGTTTTTTTTGGGCTTGAAATTAACTGATTTTAGGACAATTTAAAATACATGAAAAATGCCTAAAGAGCAAACTTTTTCTTGAAATATTTCTTGCTTCTTAAATCTTCAACTCACAGTGAGATTAGGAGAATTGTTTCGCCAATTAAGGGTGGATCCTTCGTCGCTGCAAGACTTCTTCTGTAGGGAAACTTCATCGGGAGAGACTCTCAAGCTATGAGAGAGAATATCCTTCGGCCGTCTATCTCTCAATGGCTTATGTGGCCGCTGGCGTAATTCTATCATACAGTCTGAACCGTCTTCAATTAATTCTGAGGTATTCTTCAATAGACGGTAACGTTGCTAAAAATGTCATAGTGAATCAATCAAAAGATAATTTTTCTCAGATTCAGATATATTTTTTCCCTGTTTTATATATTTTTGTAAAAATTAATTTTTTTATAAAAATTTTCTACAAAGTAAGATTATTTTTATGATTGGATAAGAGGTGTTGAGTAGAGAAAGAAGAACCAATCAGAGCAGGGCATGAACTTTGTATAGAAGAGGGTGAGATTAATGTGATTTGTGTAATGAAACCGCTTGTGCACTGCAATGTGCAGTGATTTCCCGATCCCAATTCTCCCTAGTTGGAGCAGACAACTGAAGAAGAAGGTGATTGTCCCGCCTTCGAAAAGCCTTTTTACAATCGCCCCCATTCCCAAGTAAAAATCCTTGAAATGTAGGTATTGTGACGACCAGGATTGTGAATACAATGAATATAACAAATTCTATCAACAATTCAATGAATTAATACCATTTATTTCCCATTTCAGGAATTAGTATGAGGATTAGACAACGAATTCTACCAAAAGAGTTTTATAAAA
>KL566611.1:1661-29595 GCA_000715275.1 Gyrodactylus salaris
GCAAAGTAACTACCCTATTGTACAACCTATTTTTCCCGAGGTTAAATATAGAAATTCATTCAAATAAATTTCAAAATTTAATATCTCAAAATACAATTTAATAACATTCTGAATGAATTTACTCAAAATCAGTTAAAGTAATGAAGAAAAAAGTTTATACTATTTTCAAGACAGAAAATATATCTAGATTTTGATTTAAAAAAATTGAAAAAAAAACTCAGTCACAAGCCTAAAGAAAACTGTAACTTGAATCTAGAATTTCGAGTTGTTTTGATTAGGCCTATGCTAAAATAACGTAGAGTAACAAAGTCAACTGATTGACTCCTGGTAAAACAAATTAAGTGTACCGCAGGCTTTGTAGTTATGACTCATTTTGCACTGTTAGACGAATAGAAGGTTCTTATCCTAAATTTCTGCTTTCTTCTTAATGACTGATATTATTGGCTTTTTGTTTTCTTACAAAGAGAAACCATTATCCAAAAATATGTGATCAAAATATCTGTCTTTTGTTCAAAAAAATTTACACATAGAACAGAAAAAAGTGATTAAAAATCAATTTGAACAAGAATTGAATATCTGAGACAATTTCTCAAAAAAAACTATGCAAAGCCAGGTCTCTGATAGACATATGTTAGATTAACAAAGGCCATCCTTAATAGCTGAGAGTAGTCTCTAGAATATCTCTGGTCAAGTCACGATAAATTTGTAAAGATGAATGCGTGATAGAGACAGATGCTTGTTAGTAGGGTGGGCGCATCCACTCATGCATACTAGGCTTCCTGGTTTTCATTCCCTATGACTGTACTTCTGGCCTCTCTTTCTCTTACGTGACATGATAAGTCAGAATCTATCCCCTTTAGGCTGAAAGTTATGCTTTAAATATTATCACAGTTTAGACTCCCTTTTCAAGTCTGTCTAATTCAACGTTGGTGATTGACAAGCCTATTGTCCCTTTTTGTTGTTGTTTTTCTTTTTAAATATGATTGACCAGAGTCGTTTCTTTAAACTTTCACAAAATTTAAACTCATACGTAATCACTGTCACAGTGGGGGGGGGGTATTATTCATGCTAACTGGGGCAGGCTTGGTTATGTGTTAATCATCCCATGCACAATGATGTTGTTATTACACTTCTGTCCTGTGATGAATGTTTGTGTACGACAAATCTGGTGGATTTTTATTGGACGAGATGTTAGAATGATTCTCATTGGCTATTCGAGTTAGACAAATTATTCAATGTATAAAGCATGCTGCAATACTATCTGGCTTTCATAAAAAACTACAAACCGTTCCACGTAAGCGTCAACATCCCCTGGAAGTGGAAAATAAAAGCTCTTTATGGATTTAATATTACACTGGATGAATATATATAGAATGTAAGTCATTGAAATTGTCACGTGCCATCTTTACATATAAAATTAGTCATCAAATTGATAAAAAATTATATTTTTAAAGATTTCAACAAATGTGAAAAATCAAGTTGCAAAGAATAATGACTCCATCTCTCGTCGTATTGCAATGCATTTTTGTGATTTGCCTGTCATTATTAAATGGCGCGTGCGTCCCGACAATGGAAGATAACAAGACCATTAGCATTTGTCACGGCTACATAGCTACACTCAACCACATCGAAGATATCGAATTAACCATGCAAGTCCTGAGGATAGAGAATGTGCGATTTGATTATCCAATACTGGACGCTAGCAATTTCTCGAGATTTCAGCATCTGGAAGTTTTAATAATCCTCAATTCGAATATTACTCAAATAACTGAGAGCTCATTTAGTGGACTGCGCAAATTGAGGAGCGTTGACTTGTCGAATAACAAGATCTCGGAAATCGCGCCAATGACCTTCAGAGGAGTGCATTTGGATAATCTGTCCCTGAACAAGAACCCTGGGATACGTTTATCTGATGACTCATTTTCCGGATCCAAAATCGGCCACCTGTCCATGAGCGAATGTGATCTAACCTCACTAGAATATTCCATAATTGAGCGTGGATCCATAAGGAATCTGACGATATCAAAGAACCGAATCACAACCCTATCCGGGGACTTTGAGGATATGCTCAAGTCGACAAGAAGCAAAGACTGGGGTTTCATTGATTTGACCGAGAATCCTTTAATGTGCGATTGCGGTCTACTCTGGCTATCTGAATTGATGATCGACCAGGAGAGAGAATATAAAAGTGACAGATATCCGATTATTGAGAAGAGTAAATTAACCTATGAACTCTCTTTCATCTGCCGAGGGCCGAACAAGATGGAGGATCGCCGTCTGCCACTAGATAAAGAAACAATCTGTCCTTCCCCAAAAATAATCGGTGTGGAGTTGGATATAATACAGATTGAACCTCTGTTAGTCAGTCTTTTGTGCATATCAAAGTCAATAACACAATCCACCATTTCTATGATCTATTCCGACGGGAATAGGATATCAACGACCGATCCGCAATCTATGATCATTTCAGAAGAATATCAAAATTATTTTATTACTTCATCACAGGTCAATTTGACTCTAACCCATTTTAAGAATCAAGAACTCAAATGCATCGCTAGTAACAATTATCGGAAGAATGCATTTGAGAAAATCAAACCTAGAGAGGAATCTAACTCAGTCAGGATCAATCTTAAAAACCTGATCAAAGAGAAATTACAAGAAGTCGCTGATCGAGGTTATATTAATTCAGAACCGTTGATGAGTCCAGCAGGGAATAATCTATTCGCGAAACGTTATACACTTTTGGAATTGATCGGATCAATAATTGGAACCTTTATAGGGACCCTCTTGTTCCTCTATTTCATCTCGAGATGTCTCCCGATTATATTCAAGACTTCAAAATTCTCCAAGCGAATACCCAGCTCCGGTGGGAGTAGCGATGAATACCTCAAGACTTCCAAGACCCTTTTGATTTCAGCTGCTAATAACGCTAACCCTTTTCCAAATCAAAATGACACAAATTCCTTTAGGCAATTCCAACAAGGAAACCTGCAGAATATCATCAACCAGATGAGTATACAGAAGAACCCACAGTACTGGCAAGCTCCCGAATACATCTACTCATCCACAACCCCGGGGCCTGAATACGATGTCCCCAGGATGAGCAATCTCCCGGCGAATGGCGACATTGGCCAAATGAGTGCAACCCTGTCGAGGAGGAATCTCTTCCCAAATAACCAACTGATGGGCTCTCCCTTTGTCATTCCTAGCCATCTCGGCCAACAGCAGCATCAGAGTCAGACGATATTCCATCAGAACCCGCAGTTAGCCAACATGTTCCTACCAAATTCTCCCTCTCCGTTGTACAACTTTCAAGGGACCCTATCTAACGTTACTATGCTCAAAGGCCCAATGACTGAAGATGAGAGGTTCCAGAAGCCGAGACACAACTCAAACTCCCCGATATCCGCTTCTTCTAGCAGTAAATGAACCATTTATGACAAATTAAAATACGCGTCTTTCATCAACAAAAATGTGGAAATTACAACCAGTCCTTGGAATTATATTTAAATAATGAGATTTTTATACAGAAATTTAGAAGGAGAATATTATTTGAGGATATTACCTGTATAACCTTCTCAAAATGAGCAACAAAAATCAACACCTTCTTTGGTGGCATCTATTATAGTTTGAAGAAAGATTAAAACGCTTCTTTTATACTGAAATCCGACGAGAAACCCAGCATATACGAGATATTAAAATTATTCAGAAATACTGTATTTGCATTATTACATGTAAAAATTTACAATATATTCTTTCCATACATTATGCACAAACCTTTATCCTTATTTTCTACATATTTCCAAGTCTCAAATAAAGCATCACAACTTGGCAAAAGATGATCCAATCAATGCTGATTACAAGGTTGGTTCCAAAGTTTTTCGCAATGCTCCAGAGAATATCGAAAAACTTTAATTTTTTTCAAATCCATTTTCCTCTTCACTCCGATAGCATTGCATCCTCTGTATTAATTTCTTCTAATTAGGGCATCCCAGACTAGAAAAATTCATATTTGAAAAAAAAAATTTACTTTTTCATTGAGAAAATAACAGATAATTTATCGCCATCTGAGAATTAAAATAATTAAACTCACTCAATAATTCAGACTAATCTAAACTGGTTATCCAAAAATTGAAAAAATTAATTACCTACTTGAAATTTTCACTATAATTGACCAAAGTTCCGGAAAAGTAATAACCATTTAGTCGGTTTGAGCACTAAATTTTTTTAAAAACTATAAAAATATTCTAAAAAATATCACAATGCTCATGAGATGAATTTTGAATAAAGTTTAGAGTTGAAATCGAACAAGGATGCCTTGCCAACATTCATCGATCTGAACTACATCTCAGAATTCGATAAATTTCCCAAAAGATCATTAAATAATTGCATGATTCTTATCTTGATGACATTTCAATGGAATTCTCCCAAGTTTCTCATAATACACATCTCAAATGAAATTCTCCTCTTCAAACTTTTCAACGATAAGGAATTTCAATCTACCTCCTCTGCAACCGGAGAGAATCCCTTGAAAACTTTGTCGCTAGATGTAATAAAATATAAAAAGTTGAACATAACCATCAACAATGCTGGGAATGCAGTCAACAGTTGGGAGATGGAGGAATCGGCTTTTTTTATTCATTTTAAATCCACATGTAGATAAAAGCATTTTGCTTATGTAAACATTTTGGATTGATGGTACGCGAGTGGGCAGACGGTGCGGACTTCTCAGATGATTAGTTTTTAATTCATCTTTTTATTATTCACGGTGATTCATAATGGTTTGCTTTCCGACATTTTTATAGTAGTAGTATGCCATCGTTACAAATGGATATGTTTTACTTTTTAAAACTTTTTAAAGCCCATCATTTTTTCAATGAAAGTTGCAATTAAAAACAATGATAATACTTTATTGGGACGTGTGCAAAATGATGAAGCTTCTCACTTTATGTTAATGGCTAGATGTGAACGAATATGATACATGCTAGCGCCGTTATTTCTTCCCTAAAGAGAAGGAGGAAATTATTTGAATGACAGGAATCGTTGCTATGTTTAAAAATAAAAGCCTTTGACTCATTTTCACTCAGGAATGATGCATTATGCGGGCTATATTATATCATAGATGAGAGAATGTGGATATATATTTCCGTTAGTTAAACATAATACTTTTGACGATGTGTTGAAACTCAGTTACTATTCAGAGAGAGAGTTGAACAGGAAACTAACTATCAACAGTAACAAATCACAGAGTTACAAGGGGTGAAGATCAAGATCAACTGAAGATCGATGTCAGGTTAGTCAAAGATCCCAATAATGGTTATTTGCAAGTAAGCGGCATCCTAGAATAGTTTACAGTTGGATTCACTTAAAAGAGTTGAGATAGGATCTAAATTATGAAAGAGATCGAACCCAAAAATCAATTACGGATCATCTAACTGCTCGAACAGTTGTAAAAATAATTATGGAAATCCGGAAGACGCACGATTACTTATGGTTAATAACTGCTATAGCAAGCAGTAATTCTCTAGAGTATCATGATGTATTACACTAATACTAAATTACACTAATACTAAATTGTTTGAGGTCAAACGGTTAGTCAAATCGTTCATGTTAGCGGTTTTAAAGCCCTCTCAACCCGTCATTTGACATCATATTTAAATTCAGATTATTATTTTATAACAAATTCCCTTGTAAGCAAGCGAATAGTGTCTATTCGTGACCTTTTTTTATCAACTGACCTATAGGGTTCATACGAGGGCTTTCATTCTTTAAAATTAATTGAGTCAGAATTTAGTAAAAGCACATTTTTTTGCAAAAGACTCCGTTCTTTCGACGTTAATAAAGATTCTAGATAAGTTCAGAGAATATGGTTCTAAATTTTCAGCTTAATATCACCTTCAGTACGATCCAGATCTCACAGAACAAATTCGATAAAAAATCTCTTCAAATAGAGATGTGATGAATCACTTTTTTTCGTCCAATTTTTATAAAAAATGAGTTTTTTATTATCTCTGAATACAAAAATATACTCTTAGTTGATAAAATCCGATTTTCAACTAAATTTATTTATGAGTAGTGCTTATCAAAAATGTAATTGAGGTAATTTCATCGAATTCGTATTCAGAATCCTCTATATTTCTCAAAACTGTGAGATATGGATTCAACTTTTTTTCAATTAGCAGAGGCCTAGCGCGGATCGAAGAGAAAATGTCTCGCCAAATTTATCCTTTGCGAACATCCCAGCGTAAATAAATAAATAAATTCTAGTAACCAGTAATGATGAAGTTAGTCAAAAATCATATAGAACATTTGGTTTTAGACAAACTGTTATGTTTACCTCAATTTTCACACTTATTACTCACCACAATAAGAGAAGAAAAAGGGTAAAAACCCCTACAATTATATGAATAGCCTCTGTGTCATGGTTTATTAACCTCAGAAATAGATTCTGTATTTTGAATAACATCACGGGATACTGTAAAGTTGCTTTTCCCTGTTCACTCATCACCAGGTCTTATAAGGTTATACTCTATGAATTAATCAACACACCAAATAGGCAAAATGCAGCTTCTCTCTTGTAACAAATCCCTTTACAAATCTTTGACTTTTGGAAATTTCATTCATTCTCTATTCTCTGTTCAAAACATCTCCTTTTCAACACTGAATGAATCCATTTGGCCATATTGTTTCTTTCTTAGAAAATATGTATTTTCTAAATAATAATAAGCTTAAGGAAAGTACAATTTAGGGGCGTGAAAGGTCCTCAAAAAGCGGTAGGAAAAGAGATGTATGGTCATCTGACGTTCCTCATTACATGATGGGTATGTTTAGGAATTGACGGACTGCTCATATTGATCCTAGTCTCAAAGGAGAGGCGTAGACGTGGAGTATTTCCAGGCCGATCAGGAAATAGGGATCGCAGAGAATTGTGCTAGACTGATTGAACACAGAAGACCAGTGGTAAAAATTTGTGCATAATTTCCTCATTTTTTCTCAATCTTTATTTAAACCACCACAGAATAAATTAAAATCTATTCAGTTTTATTGTTTCTTATTGAAAATCAGAATTTTCTTATCTTTTACCTCATAAAAAAGATACCTCTCTACAATTTTTCAGATAAAGTGTAATGAAACATGTTTGGAATTTACTCAATGTCTAGGAGACAGTGGAAAAATACTTGCGCTTTTATTGAAATTGTCTTTTTATTTAATTTTTAATCCTTTTCACGATAACTTTTAACGTCTGGTTTAATTATCAGCACCTTGCGAACGCCGAGTCAACTATCACATAATACATGCAATATTAATTTTGGAATAGACTCGTAGACAACTTTTGTCAGGAATTACATTTCTTATAGAGTTTATCTCTGAATAAGAGGTTATAATGAGGAGAGCACTTGATAACTGAAAAGTCTCATCTCGAGGAGGCGATCCGAATCAAACATTTACCACGGTGGGGCTTGGGATCTTAGAAATTAAACTTATTTGAAATCAGTTTAACTCTCCCAAGAATTAAGATTTTTAACCTTGGAAAGTGACTCACAATACAGATTAACATACTTTTGACGGCATCACCTAGATCCTCCGATTATAATCTTGAATATGGTTTAGAGGGAAAACCACTGAATGCTTACTAAGCATTGCTTAGTCAGAGCAGAAGAACACCATGTAAAAACCTCATGGCCCAAGAATAAGTGCTTATAATAAGCTGGAGAAGTTGAACTGAAAAAGTAGGATCCATATTTTCATTGATTAAGTAATCTGTCGATCATATTATGGGTAAATGAATATTAACCAGTATGGTAGAGACAAAAAATAAATTATTTTTTTCCATTTCCAAAAATATAAGGAATACTCTTCGAATTTCTATTTCCCAATGTAATTATTTCTGATAGTCAATTAAAGATGAATTAAGTAATTTGGAAATTTCATTACAAGAAGCATAAATAATAATGATTTGAAATATTCCCTCATTACTATTAAAATATCAAATAAACTACATTTTCAAATTAGTTTTAAATTAAAAAAAACATTCATCATTTTGAATTATAAATCATTATCTTGGAGAGTGTTTTGATAAAGTACATTTTAAACAGTGTTACAGAGTTGTTGCTTTCTGTGAGCATTCAGAATTCATATCTAGTCGCGCCAGAGATATCAAAGCTAGGCAACTATATGAGAAATATGATAGCCTTAGAGAAACAAATTCATTATTCAACATCAAATATTGATATTCCATGAGAATAAAGATAAAAGAAACCTTAGAAGTATTCCATCATCAGAAGTTTACAGAATATTTCCCAATCTACATACATTCATAGATGATAGATATAGATGTCTCTCAATTTACACTTGCTTCAGTTCTCACAAGATATTCATTGAAAGATATTTCTATTGAACAGAAAAAAATTCACACATGAAAAGTTACTATGATTCATTCATAAATTAGTGACATATTAAAACAAAAACTTAATATTTCCTTATGCAAAAATTAGATAAATTTCCATAGGGAAAAAGACTTCAGCATTGTCTCAATACACGTTATGTAATTCTATGAACTTTGTTTCTTATCTACCCCCACACACATCTTGTGTATAGAGGAGAAATTACTCTTTACAAGTCTAACTAGATAATAGAAAATTAATGTTTGAATTATAATATTTACTTTCTCCAGAGTTTATGCATAGGAATGTAAATATTTCCATCTTTCCGAGGAAAAAATGCAATGGAAATATCTCGATATATTTACCCTATTTTATCAATAACATCCAATGTCTGTATGATGACTAGGTAATCCTATACGTTGAGTAGTCTTACCTGTACACAGTAGCTTTCTTAAGCAACTTTATTGTAATTTCTTAATGGAAAAATAATGTAAACTCATTTATTGTTTGTTTAGTTTCTTTCTTGGGAAACAGTAGATTTCAAATAAATAATTCTACTTTTGAATTATGCTGTTTTATATGAACTCCGGAAGGTGTCAAGTAGAGATCAGAGTTGAGACTAGCGGAATTCATGGGCTAAGATCGGTTACCTATTATTTCCTCCCAAGTGGAATAGAAAACTGGGTATCTTCCCACCCTTGAAATGTACTGGTCAAGCGAGCCCGCACTCAGGAGATCTTAAAAAGTTGAGCATAATTTTTCGTGCTATTGAAAGATTTGCAAATAATAAATATGAACTTTTCAAATGTAAGGAAATACTAATACAATTTCACATAACTTCGTACCCTTCTGGAACGAAGTTCCCCGAATTACCATCTCACACCAGGAATAGACGCGTTTCGTCCTCTTGGGATTCATCAGTATACCACAGGGCCGATGGGTGGGCTTGCCAGAAAGTTATTCCCTGGACCATCTCGATGGGTAATCGGTTTACAATCAGGAACAGCATAGTGATCAAATGTGTTAGCATATTCGGTTGTGAGCGCCAGACCCATTTTCGTTCCTGATTGAAAACCGATTACCCATCGAGATGGTCCAGGGGATAACGTTTTGGCAAGCGTTATAGGAGGGATGGGTAGTGGATTGTTCCACAAGTCCTATAAATAGGATCCCTCATATGGCGTGGGTTTGATTCCTGTCTCCTCCCCCCTTGAAACAAATTTACTTGGTAAATACTATTTACTAAATAGTTTCAAACCTTCCTCCCTCATGTGAACCCGAATAGATTTAGACTCGGCTATGAAACTCAACTCTAAGAAAAATGTCCATCCATGGCTCCAGAACAAATGAACCCGGTTCGAGTCTTGGCGCCTGCCCACGAGCTTACTTACATAATGTGAAATTATGAACTTGTCTAACGTAAATATTTGAGGTGTGTTGATATCGAATTTCATTATTTTTCAAGAAATATATATGAAAATCCACTTCTGTCACGTCTTTTTCTTCAACTGACTAATTTGAGAATGAAAAGCTATAAAACATTCAACTCAAGATACAAAGTAACTCTCATAGAAATAATAGCAGTGAAGTTATAATCAAAGAAAAAAGTTGATAATGATGACAAAACAATTATGACTCATGGTTATGAACTTAAAAGAGAGAATGGTTTCATTTGAACGAATACTCAAAAAAGTAGAATATTTATTTTCTATCCAAGCAGAGATGGTAGTCAATTTTTATCAATCATCTCTGTGAAAGGCTGATTAGTTATGATGATGTAATATCCTAACCGTATAATCATACACACAAGGCTATATGTAAGCATTGTGACGAGAAATCTTATGTAAGATATTTATTATATCCTACATACATACAGGATATTACAGTGTCATTGACTAAGATAAATTACAAAATTTTCGCCCCATCAAGAAAATGACTCACGAAGGCAGTAGAAAGCTTATGGAATGAAAATCAAAAGTTTCTTATAGGAAATCCTTTCAAGTTGCATACTAGATCTTGTACTTGAGATAAGCCTGGGTCGTTGTTTGTATTGTTATTATTACGAGATTAATGAAATTATTATCTGGAAAATAAAAATATTCAAAGTTTCGTGATGATATGAAATCTTGATTTCCTTTACACTGTATTATGGAATCTTAATGTCAGGGAATTATTCCCATCAAGATTTAGATTTTTTTCTATGAGTGAAGGAGCTGTCAGGGAGAAACGGATATGTTAAGTTGTACTTTCATTGAAATAATCGAAGGTTTTTGATTTATTTAGATTTCCAAGTCATTCGGTACTCTGTGTTGGGATTTGACATTTCTCTTAGAAAAAGGTGGTGCTTAGCATTTCCGTAATATTTGACTTGGCTGAGTTCTCTACTCTCTTTTTTTACTGGAGGACTTATATGACTCTTTTTTCTTAACTATCCTAGGCCCAAGCATAGAAAAACTTTACATCTTTAAAATTTTGTGTCCATATCCGATGTTGAAGGTAGTGGTAGGAATCCTTGCCTGTGGGATATGGTATCGAGTGAGTTCTTATGTAATTTATCCTTGATTGCCTTTTGAGCAATTAAAAACCTGAAACGGACTCTTTGTCAGAATATTGTGAAAATATGCTTTCATGGATAAATTCACATATTTAATCTCGAGAGGAAACCTTTTGTCTCATTGGTTGATCCGAGCTAAGCTCATAAACTGGCTCTGACCAATCCAAATTAAACTTTTCATGGCTTACGAAGAAGGCAGGCTAACAATATATAGTTTAGACTGAGATGAGTTGGATTCATCGCTGAGACTCTTCAAGTAAACGCTGGTTTTATGATTTTCCACACAAATTAGTATAAGATTAGAATTATCAGATGATTTTTACGATATGCTGAGAATTTGAAATTTTCTCTTAATGCACAATTCTAATGTAACAGCAAGAGTTAGTCTTTTGAGAAATTGGTTAGCGTGACTGATTTTTCATAGCGTTTAAAATCATTCGAGAGAAAATCATAAATTCTCTGATTATCAAACTAGTAGTTCTCGTAGTAGAATTCATGATAATCTCATTTGATATGCATTACACAATTAAGTTTGGAGAAGCTAATCTCTCTTCTGAGCTATTATCGCATAAAATAGTCATAATATTCCTTTGAATGGAAAATCTTTTACTCAATTGTAAAGATGGCGACGTTCTCTGCAAATTGCATTCTCGATCAACTGTCTACTAGAATTACAAAAATTTGTAGTGAAATTATGAAATATTTGAATAATATTCTCTGAAGGAATCATTTTTCATGATGTAAAATTGGAACAGTAAATTTCTGAAATGCCTTTATGGACCGTTTTATGCTAAGAAAGGCAGGCTGTCTAAAATTAAGAATTTAAACACAAAACCAGATCAATCTCCTTAAATATCAATCCTAAGACACTGTTTAATAGAAACATTTTGTAGAAAAAAAAGTTTAAAAGAGAAAAGCTTTCTTTGTACTTGAAGCTAAAATTCAATTCACTCTGACACAATTTCAATCCAACAATTTTAATTTAGAAGAAAGTAATTAGTCATTATTTTGCTGTAAAGAGAGAAAGATTGATTTTTCTTATCAACTTAATAAAAAAGCACTTGAAAAACTCATTTTCTTTCACTCCTTAATATCCTAAAGAGTTAAGCTTTCCTTGTAAATCATTTGCTCCACAAAAGAACGGCTATATGCTGAGCATTGGGTAAACAATAGAATGCTATTGTGGATCAGTCAATAAATTGTGATCAATAAACTTCATTAGAGAACTACAAATATACTAATTTACCGATTCATTCTTGCAATTAAAATTCAAGCAATGGTTTTCTTAATAAAACAAATTCGTTGTTTTAATAAACCAACATTTGGTACTTATTTTCAAAGATTAAAGACGTTTTAAAATGCTCTAGTACATTAGTAAAAGGGACGAAATACTTTTATTAATAGAAAAAAAGTTCATCTTAACTATGCGTTCATTAAAATCAAACATCAATTTCATTTTTGTGAACTTAATCCATACTTATGAAATGGCTTCAATCTTTTAATGAGAAATATCCAATTGTACATTAAGAGATGCCTCTTGAAAGAGAGATTTCGTTGTACACTGTTGCGTAGATTACGAGATTTCACTAGAGTAATTAGGCGTATTTGTTAATTTCAAGTGGGATTGAAAGATTTATCTCAAGATTTAATGCAAATAAAATTAAGCCGTTTGTAATCTCTACCTAGATATCTGAATAGGTATCCAGAATTTATGAGGCTAGAGTTTTATTTCCCATCTGAAGAATAAAAGAAACTGTTTGGAAATTCAAGAAAAGGCTCTTTGTTTGCTAATGCTTTTCCCCAACAAGATAATGAATTTGTAATTTGTTTAAAGTACAAATCCAAAAGAATTACTTTGAAAAACCATCCAAAGTTAGCCTTGATATGAGAAAAAAACTTTTAAAACATTTCTGATAAGAGTTTGAACTAATAAAGTTATTTCATCTGTTATAATGATTCGAACGGGAAAAGAAACACCACCAAATATATTATATCAATTATACCTGTTACAACCCTTATTACCGAAATATGTAAGTAAAACATTTGTTTCAAGAATCTGTTTAACACATTACAAGGAGATGTGAAGTAACTGTGCGTAAACATTATAAATACAAATATTTATCAAGGTGCTTCTAAGATGCTTGGGAAATATCAACTCAATAAGAGAAACACTAACATATTTTTGTTGTTGGCATTGTTTCACTAGACAGAGTAGGAATACATTGTTATATAATTCTGAGATGATGAATAATGAATTTATTAGATTTTTAACAATTACTCCGTTTCCACAAAGGAGAGAAGACAAATAATAAATAAAAGACGAAATAGAATAGCACAGCAGTGGAGAAATCGGCAATTTTTCCTAAAACTTATTCATGATGCATTTATTTTTGTTTTCTCTCTGAATTGAAGTAGAATTGGAAGAATCCAAAAATCAGAGTAAATGGATAATTTCCATGATCCAGTATTTACATAATATTACATATACAGTGCATGTAATACATTTTGCAAAATTTGAAAAGCAACTAAAAATATCCACTAAAATCTCTTTTGTCTGCTCTCATAATTTCATGAAGAACCTTGAACACCAGAGCTATCCGGCCTTTTATATTTCTTGGAAAGTTCAACTTCTATAACCTCAATTCATCTCAATTTACACAAATTTAGTAAACTAAAAATTGAGTATTTTTAGTAGAGATAATATTTTGGAACTTTTTCCTGCACACTTACTAATAAGGGTCGGGACACACACTATGGAATCATAGTTTTTGCCCGGGTGTGAGGCACTTGTGAGTAGTATGGAGAATCGCCATACACTCTTAATGCAATCGTCCACTTTTTTTCAATGTTACTATTTTTTTGTGTAAAAATTGAGTAGTTTTTAAACAAGGGCATTTTATTCATCAAATAATTACAACATGCTTAAATTGTATTTTCCCATCGTTCTTCAAGTCTAATTCAATTGCAATTTTCACCTCTTCAAGTTTTTCAACAAAATGTGGCGCTGTAAAGATGTGAAGAGGTGATTATCTGAAGGAGCGGGTTCATGAGGTCGAGCAAAACATGATGCAAAACGAGATTTCCTTGTCGACGAAAAATTCTCTTTGAGTGCTCTCGTCACAGAGTCGCAATAAGTTGCAGAGTTGATTGTCCCACCTTGCAGAATCAATTCTTAGTGTACCACTCCTCTGGTACGCCAGAAAACTCTTAGCATTACGCTTCGTTCTGTTGGAGTAGAATATCCACTTTCTATCTATGGTGATTTTGCGTACAAGGAAATAAATTAATATTTTAGGATAAATGATTTTGTAGTAGAAACCCCTTTAAAAAATTAATGACTCATTATATTTTTATCTGAAAAAGAGGATAGAATTACATTTTTCAAGATGCAGTTCTAGACCAGAGTTTGGAAGAGCTGTTTGATAAACTTAATCATCTATAATTATCTCTTTTATCAAAGCATAGCTGATCTATCATTTTTTCAACATGATTCCCAATGAATCATTCTTTGAGTGATTAATACGCTCATATAATAGTTTCAATTATTATTCAAACTCTCACCCCCTCGATTCATCTCCTTACACACATCAGAAGCGTATACATATTATTATAACTTTTTGGGAGAGATGTGCAGCTCTGATATCCATAAATACACAATATTTTTGCATATCTCTTGAAAAAACACTAAAGAGTTACTGGTGTAGAAGAACTATGTATTCTCTATGTTTTGCATTTTTGAAGAATCTCCTTATCTGATCATGAGATGTTTTCAAAGATCCAAATAATTGTTTATTCTAATTTTCAAATATGTATTATTATCAAACTGCATTTAGTCATAAAAAACGCTTAAATTGAGCTCTACTAAGTATTAAAGAAGATGAATTTATTGTTATTCTCTCTAGATTTAGGTCATTTATATCAGCTTTCCTAAATTGAGATCATCGTATTAATGCACATGAGGAATTTCGATTGATAGCATCCCCCTTTTTCTAAAATTCTTTCATGTGGAGTACGCCTAGGAAAGCACGCTTCAATGTGGTATGTTTTCAATTCTATCCTGTAGATGGGAAAGTTTTCGATGAGGACAAACTTCATTTAGCATAAGGCTGATAGAGTTTTATTTCCATCGATCTAAAGTGAGCTAACTATGGCACTGCATCAAGACTCACGAGTAGGGCACTGCTTTTTGAAATAAGATCACGAGGAATCGCTTTAGATAGCTCAATGATATGATGAAGAAATAATTCTGAGGCTATTCCTATCTTTCGTGCGCTTTGAATCTATCTACTATGGTCGAAACTCTGATGTGTTAAAAATCCATATACAAATAAATTCCATCGATTTTCTCTCTTTTTACAGGCTACTGAATGGAAATTTCGATATATTCTGTTCAAGCAAATTATCCCGATGCTAAGGATAATCAGATTTTTGAAAAATATTCTCCGTTTAGATTTCGAAATTTTGGCTAATCTTTCACTAGATATCGCGCATCAGTCACATCTTCCTATCAAAAGGCTTTTTATTGGAAAAGTTTATTATAAGGATAGCATTATTCATGTATTTCCCAAATATTACTCCTATTTCTCACAAAATCTTTAAATTGTCAAGAAAGGTTTTGGCGCAAGTTCAAGTTAATTTGAATACGATTTTCATACACAAATTATTTTGACCTGTTTCCAACACCTAGAATAAATAATTAATACACAGTTCCTCGTGAAATCATGTTTAGATTACGATTGGGCGCGATCTAAAAGAGGTAAAATCAAAAAGCAGTGCCCTACCCGCGTGGGATACTGTAGCTTTTAGACTATAGCAATGACTGTGAATTAGATCCGATAGTATTTAGATCCTGCCAATTTTTTAATAGGCTATGTAATTCATATCTATCCTCCGATTCTTATTTTAGAGTTGAATCAGTCAAAAACTGGCTGAATTGATTGTGTCGACGATTTTTTCAGTAACTGGACCCCTCAAAACTCAAAAAAGTTCCCTTGAATATAACGAGAACCGCCTACTTCTGGAAAGTACAATAAAATAAAGACATCTAATTCCATTCCTGCAAGCTCTTTTTCCTTGTCTAATTAATCTATCAAGTTAATCAATGTACTTTCCAAAGCATAAAGCAGAGAATGAGCTAATTCTGATCAAATGTGAATGTCCTCAGAGTTTTTGAGTGAAAGAGGAGTAAGACAAAAAAGGATAAAATGAAAGGAACTACAAATCCCATGATACCAAAATTTACAGAAGTAATGGATTTTCATTTAGTCCTCTTCTCATCATTATTTCGTAATGACAGAAGAGGAACCATGATCTATACGCAACATATATTGTAACTGCTTTTAAGTATAAGTTCTTAATCCTTACAGTCTAATTGAGAATAGGCAAGTGGTACTTGTAGGATCGTATAGTGATCAAGACCAACAGGAAGATTATGTAATCATCATTCTTAATTAAACTTTGCTCGCGAATCAAAATAAAAAAGATTGAATTGAAGTTTTTATAATGATAATGGTTAATGACTACTCGAAAGTAGTTTGGTGGGTCGCCAGTTATTAATTTTTAAGGACTGACTCATAACAGTTCGAATCCCGGCACCGGCAGTGTACTGATGAGTCCCACAAGGACGAAACGCGTCTGCACTTGGTGTTTAGGTAGTACGGGGATCTACGATCCGGAAGGAATCCTTGGTTGTGTGAAGTTGTTAACAAAGGGTAATCATCAGATATCTCGATAAAGGCAGTTCTAAACCTGCTTATAATTTTTCTCGATGATGAACAATAATTAGATAATAAATTCAAGAAAAGAGAGGTGCAATTCCAGAAATAGAAAAAAAACGCCGATTACACTGAAAATGAACTGTCTAGGAGTAGTGAAGAGAGTTGAAATATTTTTCATACGATTAATTATTTAATTTCTTCTCTTCAAATTAATAATTATACTTTGCAAGTCTAGAATTGTTGATAGAGAAGGAAGGTAATAATAGATTACATGCAAAGAGATTGGTAATCTCACCTTCAAAGCCTCTCACTCTCTGGTGAAGCAATTATTTCTCAAATAACACAAGTCTACCAAGAGAATCCACAGACACAAAGGATCAATAGATAAAGACAGATCTTTAATGGAGCCAAGTAGAGTATATAAATTAATTTATTAATATAAAGTACTTAGATACAGATTATTTGAGCAATGATGCTGCAGATTTCGAAATGGGACCAGCCTTATTGATTTAGGAATTAAATTAAAACTTTAAAAAATTCAACTAATTAGTTCTTTTGTCAATCACCAGAATGCAGTACTAGGATACAGAACTCAGCTCTATTGATCTTGGATTTCCAAAAATAAATATTTTTCTACATATACTGAGATAAATTTCCAATGATTGATAGCCCAAATCACCCCCTTTAGATCACACTCTGAGCATTGTCTATTAAATTATCATTTGGTATTTTTTCTAACTTTGGTATCGTCACTCCAACTCAGAAAATAGGATCAGCCTGAGAAAGAATATAGGATCATCATCATCTTTCAAGAGGTGTTCGAGTTTTGATTGACTCTGGAGGGAAAAACTAGCAAGAAATGATTGATGTTTTGTAGATGTATTTGATCATGTTTACTTAAGGAGTCCTTTGAAGGAAGGGATCGAAGTATGATCTTATGATGAGAGGAAAAACAAGCCAATATCAAAAAGGATATCAAAGATTCATTTAATAAATATATATATTGCCAAGGATACAGAAAGAAGAAAAACATAGAGATTACATTTTGCATTCTATAATGATTCATGATTTTTATGAACTTTTTCCCAAATATTATAATGGCTCTTAGTTCTCAGTTTTTTTATTTTCGATAAATAAATAAACGCATAAACATATTATCACAGTTGTGTTGATAACTGTCCCAGATTTCATTTCTCTCAGCAAATATCCAACATCCTTTCACGTGTATTCAATTCAGTTCACAGTATGAATAAAGTTGAATAAAGTCTTGAATGAATCACCTAATTTTTCTCTTTTCTCATTAATTACAAAACGGAAATGCTAATCATAGATGGATGGGAAGATATGTAGAGATTTTTTGTTTTCAATGAAACTCATCTAAGAGATAATTTTGTTTTATAATCATCGTCCTCAAAGCTATCTCTCTTCTTAAAAATAGAAAACAACAACAAAACTTTTCTACACCTTTTTTCACATCTCTACACTGAGCTTGAGCGAATTTAAAAATGGATTTCTTCTAGTGGAAAAATAGTCATTAGAACTTTCAATGACAATTGAATCCACTGAGTAGTTGCACTCAATTTAACTTAATAGATTGTAAATTTGCCTTTGCAGAATAACTTCTAACTTGAGGCTCTTGGTGACTAGATCGGTCCACAGGGTTATAGTGGCGGAGTTCTGAATATTTCCTTCTTGACCACCAAGAGACATACTTGCACTTAAGCAATGCTAGTCGATTTCTAAAGGAAGATTTCCCTCTTAGCTCATAGAAAGGGGGGTAATAACTTGCTCTCCCTGTAGTTGTCAATCATTCTGCCGATATCTAAGGATTAGTATTTATAATAATCTAGAAATTTGCACAAACTTTCTATCTTAATCTCACCAAGAGTGTTCTATTAACTATAGGTTTTCTATCAACTGTGCTTATGTACTTGTAACTTGATTAATTTTCTCACCTTGTTATTCCTGAATAATATTACCCTTTTTGAATATTGTAGAAGCTTGTAATTATCGTGTTGAATAATTTTTCAAAACATTGGATACTTTTTACTTTCATAGATAGTTTTGTTTGTTTAAACTAACAAATTTTGCGAGAATTTTATAATTTTAAAATATTATAAAGTAATAAATCGACCTAATAACAGGCATCAATGCTGTTTTTTGTTTAAAAGTTCGTTTATGAATTGATTTTTTCATTTAAGCAGAAAATTTGGAGGAATACATTGAAAAAAACAGAATTTACCTGAAAATATGCATTTGGTTTGCCTAATAATCTATCCCTGAGTAATCTATTGTGACTACACTCACTCCGATGAAATCCAATAGTCTGCTAACTCTGGACTATATATATAGAATCTCAATCAGCGTATGATAGTGAAAATTGCCTATAATTAGATTCCTGTCCGAGTAAGGGAATGAGGCATATCAATTATCAACCAGAGAATTTCTAGGAGGAAGTTATAATGTTAAAAGGTGATCGCATAGGGGATATTTCTCATCAGCAATCTCTTACGGATATTCCTCCTGATAACATTAAGTAGAGGGAAGTAAGATAATTGAGATATAATTACTCAGATTGTGATGATTTAATTCATGAGTATTAGACTCAAACTGGATTTTAATTATAGCAGAGGTAAACATTTTTGATTACGAATAAATTAATATTTACTACTCAGTTAGTTCATGTATACATGTTATGGTCAAAGTGTTTGACTTAGTCAAAGGGAGTAATAAAAAAGTGTCTTGGGTGTAAGACTGACTGCTTCCATGTTTTATTCAATACTTTTTAGAATACTTTTAAGCTTAAGTATAGCCGGAAAGTCTGCAGTCTTAGTTATTCAAAACGTAAGATGTCAGATTAATTCAGTCTTTTCACTGATTTATGAAAAATGCACAAAAGTTTCATGACAAGTATTCACTATTTCAGTAGGACTATTTTCAATAAAAGTTTTATTTCTGCAGTGGATTTTTCAATCAACTCCAATTCTTCAATATGAATTAATGAAAGAGACGATGTCGAAACGTTAAGGAAATAAGTACTTTATGCTCATCAGTCCTACACATGCCAAATTTATAGGCCGAATTTTAGAAATGCTGAGATCTCATTGGTCTCTTTCATTAATGTGTATAGAACATTTCCGAAATAAAGAACTTATTTCCTTAACGTTTCGACATCGTATTTTTCATTAATCTATGAACGAGTTTACTCAAATAAAACTGGACATTAAGTCCTCCCTGATAGAAAGAAACCTTCAATAAGCATTCCTCTAAATATTCAGCTTAATTTCGGTATGTATGCAAGGTTTACTCAGCCAATATTTAAACCATGAATCTCTGTCAGATCATAATAGATCCCCTGTCAAAATACGATCACGTTAGATCTGACAAAGCTTAAGCCCTTGATGAAAAACCCCTCTCTTGATCTCTTTTCATAGAAAGTTGATAACTTCTCACTGGGAGTTAATCTATCTCTTAAATCATGAGATTAAGATTTAAAAGGCAAATGATTAATAACTCATATATTACTGGCGAAGATCATAATTTTCTTTCTATATCGATTACAAAAGAATTTCTTCTTGTAAGTGAATTCATTTTCCACTTTTTCCCAACACTCCATCATTTGTGTTATGAGAGAGAGAGAACAATTTTAATTGACAGAAATCATTTTTTTCTCCCTGAAGTCTGGTGAAAAATAATGGGAAGTGCAAAACTGTATTGATTTCAAGTGATTTCGTTTGATGTGACAAAAATTAAATTCGTCCAATCTTCCTGCCAGGAATTTTGTACGTTGCAATTTACTCTTTTGAAAATCTAAGACAGTTATTTGTGCTCTATGAGTGCCTACTGGCATTTGGGGAGATGAACCTTTGGAAAATTGCTTGTGATAATATTGATTCTGTACATTTGCATGAACATACAAGAAGAAAATCTTTGTTTGTAGACAAGGGAAACTACATGAGGTAACACAGGATAATCAAATCTTAATTGACATTTACTGTCACATAATCAAGAGGGAAGGGGATCAAGGAGAGGGTTGTTTATTGTATAACTGTTAACTGCCTACAGAAGGGAGCCTTATTTATTAGAGATTTTTCCCTAATAACCACTGGAATAATCTAACATTTGCGAAAAATTTCCTGCTCATCAATAGGTTCAAGATCTAAAGATGGGAAGTAGAATCTTTAGTGCAACCGAGATTAAAGTTTGTCTCGAAAGATCAAAAGAAATAATAAAACTAAGGTCAACAGGAATGCAGTCAACTATTTTCATTTTCGAATAGAAACAAAGCTTGGGAAACTTGATTTTTCATTTTATTGATCGATAATGTTGAGATTCAAATTCTTCATCAGTTTTGAGCTCATCAGATACCGGACATCTTCAAGTTTATCTAGTTACGGATATTCTGTCCTAAGGATTTCATGGAGCTTGTGATTGAAATGGCATTCGTTCTTGTCGTTCATTTTGATTGACATGTGGTATTTATCTTTAGATTTGAAATATTTTATTCTCTCTAGCTAATTCCAAATCTACAATATCTATAAATGTCTAGTTTAAACTTATTGATGGGAAAATATCTCCTATAAAAGATTAAAAACTATTTTAATAAAAGTTATTTTATAAAGATTAAACAAGCGGGGATGGTGTAGTGGATTGTATCCCAAGTCCTATAAATAGGATATCTCATATGACGTGAGTTCGGTTACGGCCTCCTCCCTCCTTAAAAAAAAAACTTCCATAGTTAAAACCTTCCTCCCCCATTATAACCCCTAATACCGAATAGAGTTAGACTCGGCTATGAAACTCAATTCTAAGAAGATAACCCTTGATCTAGAACTCAATGATTTTATAATCATAGTTGTTTCACGTATTACTAAGGGATAATATGAATCAGTGGACTTCAAAGTATACGAAACCAGATTTATTCATGGAACTTTATCCATAAGGGGTTAAGCCTAGTATAAAAGTGTTATACTTCAAAACTACTGATCAAGCCATATTTCAATATTCTACTTTAAAAATCACACAGAGAACTCTGTTAGTTAACATAGTTCATCTTAACCATGAAATTCTACTGTACCAGAATTTTCCAAAAAAATTTCTTTACAAAGTTCAAAAGAGAAATAACTCGTTGATAACAAAGGAACTTTTCGTTACGTTATCTGTTAATTATTTGTATTTTTCTAAACAAATAAATGCCCCCTTTTCAGGTCATCTCCAGTACAGTTCAAGGAATGAAGAACTTTCTATAATAGCCGAAAGGCAAAAATATTGTCTAGGCTTTATTTTATCCTTTCTACCAACGTTAATCTTCTCCTTGATAAAAACGCAACATGTTTCATTAGGAAATACATCTGAAACGGATTTATAGATTCGAAAAATAAATTCCAAATGTGCGTTTCTTATTATATCTTCGCTTGGAATCTGTTTACAGTTAAATAGCAAGCAGAATGCGAGAAAATGTACCACTTGAATGTGAGATATTTACTCTGAATAACTTGAGCTTCAGAACCCTCAAACTTTCAACACCTCATTTTGAGTCTAGATCATAACTTGAATAAGGAGATGATCAAAATCGATTAATTGAACTAGAAATTGTAACGAAAATAAGACTAAGATTAAGGATCTGTTATTCCAACGATACAAACTTGGATACAAAATAATGTATTCATCAGAGAGCAAAACTTTCAAATAAAACTTGGAAAACAGAATTCTCAGAATTTCAGGTCACAAGAGAGCTCCTTTTGTTTCTGTCAGTGAAAAAAAGAAGATTTATTTATCATCTTTAACGAGATTGGAACTTAAGCATTTATCATAAGTAAGGCAGTGAATGGAACCAGATTCTATGTATTAATATCTCTAATACTTTCTGAATAGAGCGCCCATTTTCGTCAAAATTTTCAGAAACAAAACAGGATTTTCCCACACACTAAAAAGACAATGTGTACACAAGTAATTATATGAACGAGATTTTGTTTTCTCTACTTCTGCATGGATAAAGGGGATTAACTAAACACAAAAAGACACAATAAACAATTAGAAATGATAAATATCCATTTGATAATACACAAATGGAAATTACAACACAATTAATCGCAAATGAAATATTCTTAATTTTGTCCAAAATCTATCTCAAATGGTACACTATCAATCGAAATGATAAGGAATGCAGAAGATAAATTGACACGCATGCCCTTGTGTATTATTATATCCAGTGTTCTTTCAATGAGAAGAAGCCGGTGTAGTATATTATAAAATTATATACAAACAACTATTTCGTTCCATTTAAACTAATCTCTCCTGGCGCAATATACATATTTAAACAAATCCGCAAGCTTCTATGAGCTCAAGATATTTCTGTCAAGTAGTTCTCTTATAGTACTTCATCTCTCTACGATTTAGAATAGCCATTTCAAAAAGGTAACATATCTTCAGCTTAGTTTATAAGGTGAAGATTTTCGATTGTTTAATCTTGAAATCAAATTTCCTTTTCAAAAACTAAATTCTCACTCAAGTGATTGATGAATGTAGTGATTTTCTTTTGAGTATGTTGACAAAAACGAATATAAAAGGAGTGAAAATGGTGCTAGTGTTCTTGAGGATCTGATAAACAATAAACATTCAGTTCTCCACTCACATATTTTCCTCTAAAGATTTATATATCATTATAATAATATTATTCTGAGGATTTTTGTTTTCCCCTTCTCTTTCAGGAAGTTTAGTTGAACAAGCTGAGACAAACTTTTCTATTGAAACATAAAATTCGTATTTGTTTAAATAAACGTTTTGTTCATGGACTTTTCAACATACGTTTCAATTGATCTGAAAAATAGACAATATATGACTCATATGGCTCCCTCATTGCGCTAGCCTCCATCCAATATCTTTATAATTTCAATTTCACTTAGGATAATGAAAATTTTACTGAAATTGATTCTATTTAGGATGTGTTTGTTCAATCTTACCAAAAAATGAATATTTTAGATAGATAGAAAAAGACGATACCAAAACGTAAGGATATAACGCGTTTATTTCGGACATACTCGTCAGTCCTTTACATGCCAAATATATTGGGTTACACAATTTTTAAATGAATTTGATTGGTCTTTTTCGATCAAAACATATTAGAGTACATATAACATTATGACAGGGATAATTATCAAAATGTACAATTATATGATATCAATTAGGATGTGTAAATCTATTAAGTTTTATTTATATAGTAACATGAAAAAAGGGAGTAAAATTATGCGTTTTGTGTTAAATATCTTGTGATTTTGTTGGTGTTACCGACTCCATTGCTTGTTCTTCTCATTTTCCTTTCCATAGTAACACTGGCTTGGGTAGGCTGGGATGAGTGAGAGGGGATTGAGTGCGGCCAGGTCAGTGCTAGGGATTTTTTGATAACTTTTTGTATGCATAAGGATGGACTCTCTTTTTCAATAAAAAATGCTTCGGCGATTATCAGTTTTGCAATGTTTCCATGGTTTTTGTAAATGATTTCAAAATCTTTTGGGAAAACCTCACATTTGCGTTCACTGATGTGATCTCTGATAGCCGTCTTCCTAATATGCAGGTGCTCATCTATCCGTTCCTCTAGTCGTCTGTTCGTATGGCCGATGTACTTCTCCCCGCAAGGACATGAGAGTCTGTATACGACTCCACTTGTTTTGAATTTATCCAGCGGGTCCTTCGAGCTGTTGGAAAATAGTTTGTGCGTTTTGAAGATAATTCTTACGTCATTCTCGGTGGTTTTGAAAGTTTCTTTGATTCTCCGTCTGAACGTGTTTGCTAGGGCGTCACCTTTGAATGGTAGGCTGATAATTGCCGGATTGCTTTCTTCGTCATCAAGGGGATTGTCATCGGCTTGTTTAGGGTCGCCTCTACGAATCTCACTAGGACCTTTCCTTGCAGACATTTTTATGGCCAAAATAGAGGGAACAACTCTTAAACCATTCATTGACAGATGTGAAGTCTACCTGAGATACGTTGACGACACCTTTATTGTGGTTCCGAAGGACGAAGACGAAAGCAGAATACAAAAGGATACGGGTTCGACTCCTGTATCCTTCCTCCTCGAAACGAGTTTACTTGGTAAATAGTTTCAAACCCTCCTTCCCATGTGAACCCGAAGAGAGTGAGACTAGGCTATGAAACTCAAATTCTAAGAAAGAAATGTAGTCTAGTGATTCTCACGATGTGCATTTTATATTGCTAACATGCAATAACTTTGTGGGAAGCTTGTCGTGTAGTTCCAAGATTCGACTATTTATTTCGCTCATAAATCACGTGGATTCCCTCCCTTAAAGTTTTATTATAACGCATTTCTCTGTTACTTCTTGCATTTTCCTCTGTCAATATATATTCTGGGACGATATTCTGGTTTTAATAATATAGTATTTCTCGATCATCATCAGTTTTCGTACAATTCATTAATAGCTTTTGTCAAAGCAAGATTCATTTTCTATTAGAACTTCTTAAGTCCGTAGTTTTCAACTTCAATCTTAAATTATGAGGCTGTAATGTTGAAGCTGTTTTTGAATTCAAATTTTGAAATTAATTCTTGTTTTAATTTCAAGATTTCAATTAGAAAAGTTGATTACAACAATGACGAAATTCACTAATTAGCTTCTCTTATATTTAATGAGCTTGAGGGTATGCAATTTAACGAGAATTAAGAATTTGGGAGTAGCCAAGTTCTCCCTAGATTTAAGTTTAAATAAATAATTTGAGCAAGCCGTTCTTCTTGCAAATATTCTATGCATATGAAGCTTCTGATTATTACTCATTACTAGACCAGCCAGAAATAAAATTTCCTTTTGAAAATATGCATTAATTTATTTGTAAATAAAACTTTTTCGAAGAAATTACTAGAATTGGCATCATTCAAAGCACTATGCCAGAATTTACAATTTTTTTAATATTCTCTTCTTTGAAATATTTTCTATCGTTGTGAAAGTTATATTTCGAGAGAAACTTCTTTCTACCGATGAAGTGATGAAACTCATCTTTGAAACCGAGAGCGTACCTTTTTGTGCCTTTTTCATCTTACAAATGATTAAAAGACTCAATTAGAAAAGGCTTAATTAAATACAATACAACAATTAAATTCAAACTAAGACAAATAATTTAGAGTAGACAAGATTATCTTTGGTTTCCTCCCCTTACTCATGGAAATCTTGAAATTTTCCAATTCAAAGATTAATCACCATTGTATAACCAAGTATTACTTTTTCCCAATATTATGAAAATATGACATTTAAAATTTCTTTTATGCAAAATATAACTCTTGGTTTCTCTACTCATTACACACGTTCAACCTCTACAATCTCTAGAGAGTGAATTAATGATCCAGAAAACAAAAGCTTTTTGAAATTTGATTGCTTCAGGCAGAATTATCATCTCCGTACTGAGTATGCTTGCGTTAACAGATTCGTTTATAAAATTAAGTTCAATGTACTTTAGTTTACATGCACTCAGATTATGTTTCCTTTAATGACTTGAGATTTTTTCTAGTAATAATATTAGAGGAAATCTAATCGCAAGGAGATCAATCAATGGAGTAAAAATCGAAATAATTGATCCCTCATTGAAGCAGATCACAAGTACGGTCTTTCCTTTGTAGAACCTTCATTCATAACTGCTTAATTGTGACTTTAATCCCGGTAATCGACGTATTGAAGTTGATGCAATCCCCAGTCTTCAGTTGTCTATTAAAAATTGGGATCTGAGAATCTCAACGCATGGGACACAAGTAACAATGTACATTTTGAACAGAAACACTTTCGTTCTGTCTGCTTTCACACATCGGTGTATTTGAATACATCTGGAGATGAATGTTCTCAGTACGTAATCCAAGTGAGGAGAGAAGTCAAAATGCTCGTCATAGGTTACTCCAAGATCTCTTATCTGACGATTTCGATCAAGAAGCTTCCCGTACAGTGTAACATCGTAGGTTGCATTCGAAGAGTCAATAGGCAGCGTGTAGAAGGATTTCTTCTCGTTGGTTGAGAGTTCAATTCCATTGAGAATCGTCGTCAGATTGTGGAGAGAGTCATTGATGAAGGAAAGATGTCTATTAAGACCCAGAAATAATCAACTCCTGATCTGAATAAGTATCATTACAGTAGACGTATTGTATTTAAAAGTCTACAGTATATACTATTTTCATGGAATACTCTTAGTACCTGATCGATATGTGCAACTCGAAAGGCTTTACTCAGATCAATGTAAACTACTAACGTTTCCTCGCTCGTACTCGACGTATAGAAGATGAGGCAATCCCCAGTCTTCAGTTGTCTATTAAGATTTGGGATCAGAAGAAGAACACAAGTTACAATATTTTTGGCTAATACACAAGTTCAAGTTTTTTTATAAACTTTTATAAAATAAAAAATACTAAAATTTCAATGATTAATTTGTTACATAAATGTTGTATTAAATACACTAATTTTAATTTGATTGAAAGGTCAAATCAATGAAATAAACTCATTTATAAAATGATCAATCTTTTAGTATTTTATTCACAAAAACATGATATCCAGAGAGTGTGTTATTCTATGTCAAAAATTTCATTTAATTCTCAGAGAAACATTCACCAGATATTTGATAACATTACTAATACCCGTGTCATACAGAGTTTCTCTAGAGTCGTTTTTTCGTGGCCTTGTTTAAGGATGCACGCCATTTTCGAGACTTGTCAGAAAGACAGCTAGTTATTTCTTCTCATTTTACGTCTGCTGATGCATCTGGTTTCAGCTACTCACATATAAAGTGCTAGAAAAATGATAGCCAAGGCTTGAAGAGTAATCTAATTTTTTAATATTGAAATTTATTGATTTTCAAATCAAAAATTCATCTCTTCCCTCCACATTCACTCTGATGATAAGACGTCAGATTGTATTAAATCATGATCTGTTTGATGAGTGAATCGAAAAGGATGCTCAAATATGCGATTTATTATTACAATGATCCTTCTGTTCGTTTGATAATATTTCTGATTACGTCATTTTTCATCAATTTATATATTCAGATTGATGAGACGGCATAATTTATTTAATAAGATGCCATTGACTTTGCACAATGCGTACTGTTGCTTACTTCGTTAATATTTTCCATATGATCTAGCATGATCTTGTTCAGCTCCAATTTTTTTTTATTTGAAAAAAAAACTGAAAACGGTATTCTCTAAAGATGCCAGACTGAATATTTTTCCTAGAAGAGGAAATCTTAACTTTGTCTGCTGTTAAATTTTAGCCAAACAAACCGGAAACCCTCCTTCC
>JJOG01000108.1:0-12397 GCA_000715275.1 Gyrodactylus salaris
GTTCAAGCAAATTATTCCGCTCCCAAAGATAATCAGATTGTTTGAAAATATTCTCCGTTTAGATTTCAGGATTCTGGCTAATTTTTACTAGATTTCGCGCATCAGTCACATCTTTTTAATAAAAGGCTTTTAATTTAGAGCGTTTCTTCTAAAGGATAGCATTTTTCATTTAGTTCCCAAATATTACTCTTATCTCTCACAAAATCTTTAGATAGTCGAGAAAATCCCGGTTTAAGTTTTGGCGCGAGTTCAAATTAATATGAATACGATTCTCATACACAAATTATTTTGGCCTGTTTCCAACACCAATAGAATAAATATTTAATACACAGCTCCTCGTGAAATCATGTCTAGATTACGATTGTGCGCGATCTAAAAGATGTAAAATCAAAAAGCAGTGCCCGGTACTGTAATACTTCTTCACTAGTCATGAATTTTAGCGTTCTTAAACAATTTTTCTCTTTAAACACTTGATTGAGAATTATAATACCTACAGTAAGACCTCTAATCTGTCTTTGATTTAAGTTTGGCAAAAGTTGGGCTTTCAAGCTTATCTGTGTTTTCATCAAGCTTACACAGTTCTCGATTTAAAATAAGCTTTATTATAGAACTTTAAGGCGTAGTGTAGAGGGTTGCTCCTCAAGTACCATGACCTCTCATATCGCGTGCGTTGGATTACTATTATAACCGCTTATTTGAACTTGAATAGATTTATACTCGTCTGTGCAATTCTTATTCTAAATCTATTCAGACAGAGAGTGTGAACGCTTCAAAATCCATAATTGAACCAAGTTTCTACTCAAAGCCTATTTAGTTTCTTAGCGATGACCCACTTAAATTACGGGTCAAAAGTAAGCAAGTTAAGCTTATTGAATTTGATTCATCTTTCTTGCAATTACCATCAGTGTTAAGCTCTTGTCACTTCCGTTATCCAACACATTCAATTCTCACAACAATTTATTGAAATTGCAATTCCCAATCTACTCACCCAGTCCACGAGTAAAGGGGTATATTGAATTAACTTTTACATTTTCTTTTGGGTAAAGAGGATAGGAAACAACAAACTTTAATTACTCTCTACCGGTGTGCACAGCTTATTTCCTCTTCTGAGTTTGTCTCACTTCTAAGAGAATCGACTTTCTAAAATTTTAATGTAATTACTTTTCTTGGAAATCTATCAAAATCTTTGAAAAATGAGGTACCATTTACTTGTTTTTCTTCTCTAATTAAACAAAAATCTTATATGGCTCTGAAGAGTTAGAATCGCTAAATGGGACTAAAACTAAAAGTGTGGTTTTTGAAATGATATCAAAATTAAGATAAATCTTGAGCTTTGTGGAAAATTCATATTTTGTGGAGTAGACTCTAAAGTTAAAGTCGAAATCTCGATCAGATTCCTAGTCATGGAATTGTTCACGAATACTTCTGGCTTTAACGTTTATCGAATGATGAGCTCGTAATTTCTCTAATGCATTACGGCAAAACTCGCTAACCATACTCCTTCTTCAACTACAGCGATCAAATGTAGACCTCAAAAGTTGACAGTTCGAGTCCATATTTTCACAAACTGCGCTGCGTACCCCCACTCTCTTCTTCCCTGTGGATGATTAATCGCCCTGCTCAGATTCATTAATAATCGTGAGTTATTTCTCATATCTATCTCAATGGACATTTATTGAGGCTTGATTTTCGTCTGAGTGAGAAAATCTTTTCCTCATTACACAAATTCCTCCACACATTAATCAATAATTGGCTTCATGTTTCTATGAAGCTGGACGGATGTAGGTGAAATTCGTTTATTTTGATGGGCCTTTTTATTTCTATTTTCTAATTACTTTACGCTCACTTTCAATAACTCTCACAAGAATGAATGAAGTAAGTCTGTGGATTATCAATTTCATTTCCACCCCTTTTATGGTCTTTGATATTTCCTTGTGATAGAGGGCTTAGTTGATACAATAAAACCCAAAGGAAGGATAAGATGGAGAAATCTTTGAGACGAGTCGAGAACAAGCAATTTAGCAAAATGAGGCAGAAAATAATTTTAGATTTTTAAGGACTGACTCATAACAACTTCACACAACCAAGGATTCCTTCTGGATCGTAGATCCCCGTACTACCTAAACACCAAGTGCAGACGCGTTTCGTCCTTGTGGGACTCATCAGTACACTGCCGGTGCCGGGATTCGAACCCAGGCCTTCCCGTTAAGTAAAAGTTGAAAATACTACAAGAAAAATGTATCCATAAAACTCAAAATTTATAACATTTTATAGACAAAGGAATGAGCTTTTGATTGGTGTAATTATCTTTTTTCATTTATCTCTAGTTATAATTATACAGGTGTTAAAAGTTTTGATGCCAACAAAAATTAATATTCATTTTCCAAAATCTATGTAACTTTGACATTTTGCATCTGAATTGCCCCAAATCCTTTTTTGATTTAAAGATGGCCATCTCAAGATTACTAGGAAGTTTAAAATATTTTAAAATAATGCACTGTTTTCCGAGAAAGCTGAGTTGAAATATTTTTCTCAACTTTTAAACTAAGGAAAATTTAAAAAAAAATCTTCAAGCAAATATTGTTCTCGAATTTACCTCACTCATTATTCTGAAGTAAAAATTACAAATTTTTCAGTTTTTATATATTCCTGGGTTTACCCGGGTTAAACATCACTGTACTGCTGTCCGCCTTTTCAAGTGCCAAGCACTCCTTGAGCCAAATCCGTGAAATGGTCCGATTATTGATTGAATTTCACTAAAAGAAAATATTAAAACATTGAGAATAGTAACGTCATTTGATCTATTACTAACGAGAAGATTTCCCAATGTATTCTGGGGACATTTCTTCTCTCTTGATAAACTCTCCCTCATACCATCATTGCTACCATCATACCGTGGGGGGAAATGATAGTTTTACGATCTACCCACGAATCCTCAATTCGATACAGATTCTGGAGTCAATTTGTCTAAGACATAATCTCTCACAAATCTAACGTTGTCCTCAGAACATTCGATACAATAAACTGTTAGACGCGTGATTATAATAAACACTGGGCAGTGAACATAACAATTTTTTTATTAAGAAATCTTTTTTTCGAAACTAACTACTCAAAGTGTGGGTGGTCTATTTTCAGGGGAGGGGTCAACATGGAGGGTTAATTCACATTTATCCATCGACTGTTCCTTTTTGTTAGTCTTGATAAATAAAGTTTTTTATGCATCTCTTTTGTTACATCATGGCAAGTGTTGATTCCCAGTTATTGTGTCATTATTTCTCCTTTTGTGATACACTATAAACTCCGATATGCTTAGTATGCTTTTTATTATTAACATCACATTCACTGACTTGCTAGAGGAATAGTAACAAACTCTTGTAGCATGTATTGCAGGATTGCGTATAGAATTTTCATGTCTCTCTCCTTTCTAATACACAGGAATAAATGTGTGAAAATTATAGCAATTTTCCAACTTTATTGACCACATTAAAAGATGGATTTGTGTTTCATCTTTAAAACACTTTTTCTCCTTCGGGACTTGAGTGAATCGAAGCCCCCTAGCATTAAAGTATTTTTTAGTCCATTTGAACTACGAATTGATTATTGATGCTGATTTTTAATCTTTTCTTTGTGAAAATAATATCAAAAGTCAGATATCCTTTGAAAGCATTGTCAATTTGAGCTAAGCATTGAAGAAATTAGAAATTAAAATATCTTGGTTAAAATAAGAAAATCTCATTTAAAATAACTGTAAAATGCTTAATATACAATATTATTTTCTAAATAACTTGATTATGGAAATCCTAGAAATAGTTCCAAAAAGTCAATTAGGACCCTTACTTGCAAACAGACGAGATGAATCAGATAGATCAAATTTTTTTTCAATTTCTAAGCATCAAGGTTACATCATCTAAAAACGTTATTGTTAGACAATTTTTAGAAATTCGGTTCTCTTTGTAAATTAGCCGTTACTTTTTTCTATATTCTGGAATGCAGCGTCAGGATTACTTAAAAACGGAAAACTAACAAGAAATTATTTGATTTCAAACTACGCCTTACTAGGATTACCCAAAAGTGTGGAATTCCTCTAATATATGAGACGTATTGGAATTCCCATCTAGATTATCTTCTCTTGATTCAAATTCTGTGAGCTTCAAGTTATCATTCCAAAAAAGCCTCGTTAAAAATAGGATTCAGTGAACATTTAAATTCGGTTTTGATTTTCTATCTGAATATAAATTGCTTTTCAATGAATTTGAATATTTTTCAAATTGTAGAATTACTAATGACATAATTCATTCATAGTTTTGCGAAAAATCAGCTTTATTAATAAATATTTACAACAATGAAAATTAGTTTAGATTCAAACAGTGGATTGTAATCTAGTAGCTCTCATACACAGAATATTCAATTCAACATTGGCACGATTCAAGCAAAATTAACACGGATCAAAGAAATCAAATCTACAGCCCTATAAAAATAATTCCCGTTTTGGGGTCTTCCAAGCAAGATTTTTTCCCCATCTTAAAAGTGCTCTCATAATTGTCGGCAAAGTCTCTATTTCAACATCAAAGACTGCAATCTCTTGATGTTGTAATAAAAGTGACCAGCTACACTTTTTTCAACGGTAACTCTCCCTCTAAACTGCATATACATTCCCCCTCTAACGTTACATATATATATATTATGGGCTGAGAAAAAATTACAGAGATTGCAGTGTTTAGCTGGTATTTAATATATCCAGAATTTATTATTTCATCGTTGAAGGACTGGTAGGCAAACCCCATTCTCATTATCTCTGGTGATATAATAAAAAATTAAGATTTATTTTATCACAATGTTTACTCTCTCTCTCTTACCGTTAAATATTTTTATCTTCAACTTTTTCTTCATGCGCTTAGCATCCTTTAACTTTTATTATCCTTCCATTCTAGTTGAGCCTATATTTATCCATAGGGTTTCAAATCAACTTTCCTTCCCTACAGATCCAAGTAGAATATCGAACAAGAGAAATTCCCTAAAACGTAAGCCCTTGCCAAAGATATACAAGTACACTATTTGGGCCATTTTGTATAAATTAAAGGTCTCTTTATTCTTCTAATTATAAAATAACTGCAATTTTTGTTAACACTAGAAAACCAAGTTGATAAATCATAGCTTTCATTTCATAGTGTTTAAGCACTCTGCAATGCGATCTCCTACAAGAAGTGCGTGTCGCCATCATGTCTAGTGGGATCTCCCCCTCCAAGCACACATCTCCAGCGTACAATTTGCATATAGGGTTTGTATCTGTTCCTTTACGATTCTACCTCATTTCAATTTTTCACACTATACCTCTCTTTTCTGAAGCCTTTCGTACAAAAACACACCCAGATAGCATTAATAGATACACACATGAAGTACACTGAACACGTTAATTAGCACCTTTTTTGAAAAGGGAAAAAAGTGAAAGAATCTCTTCATTCTAAGGTTTCCATCTTAGAATGTGTTAAACAATTGACTTTGCAGAAGGCATATTTTCGTTGGAAAAACCTGTCTTGGTGGAGGTGTGTGTTGGGTGTGAGGTCAAATTCCTTGAGGCGCCAGTGTGTCTAGAATTAATCAGAGTTTCTCTCCTATTTTGATTGATTATAATTTTTATTGTATATGGGTTAAAAATCAATTTACCTACACACCTTGTTCAGCTATGCCTGAAAAGTCATTTTCCCTCCGAGTTTCTTGGGGTTTACGTTCTCTCCTCCTTTAAATCAATAGGAAGCATAGCCTTTGGTGATTTCGTTAACATCTTGAGGGAAGAAAGGGTTTCGTTTTCTTTTACTACATTACCGAGTCCTGAAATAGTCTAGAATTGGCATGAAAATATTAAGAAATTTGACTTTTATAGAGGCATTTTGAGTTGATCAATTCATTGAATGTAGCTCGTGATAAAAGTCTTAGACGTTTGTTCCCCAAGTCCTATAAATATGATTTCTCATATGGCGTGGGTTCGATTCCGGTATCCTCCCTCTTCGAGACAGGTTTACTTGGTAAATAGTTTCAACCCCTCATGTGATCCTGAAGAGGGTCGGCTGTGAAACACAATTCAAAGAATAAAATCTTGATCTAAATCTATAGAATTCGTGATTCTTAGAGTTCATCAAGAGTTCATGAGAAGCTAATAATTTCAAAAATGCAAAATATTTTTTGGCGTTTCTCGAAACATTCTATCTGACTAGGGAAACAAGAATTTTTTATATTCTAGGAATATAGCTATTCCATGTAGCTTAACGTCTCTTGATTCATGTTTGCTCTACAAAAATTGCTAGTCTATATTCCTCATCGAACTCGCTTAAAAATAAGATTTTCTTCACGCTTACAAGGGTTTCCCTTGAATATATATTGAGGGAAGTAGCATGATTAAATCCAATCCTAAATTAATTTAAACAGTTATTAAGAGTACCTATTAATATGAAACAATAAAAATCAAGGTTTAAAGCTTAAGTTTGGCTAAAAATGCTTTATTTGAGTTTGATAGAATGCCAAGTTAATATAAGAAATATAGAATATTGATTATTCATAGTCATTTACAGTGTACAATTGATTTGTTAATAAAATTAAATATCTCCTAGGTTAAACAAATCAATCCAATGTTGACTGCAGTTAAATAGCTGTTGACTTCTTAACAACTGTGTCGAAAAGGAATTGAAATGTAAGTGACATGGATATTCAAATCATGTTATGTAAATACACAATGCGAATTCCAAAGTGATAGACGAAAAAAGGGGAAGGGTATGAAAATGATAAAATATTTATTGAGTAAAACTTTCTCAATATACTTTTTGACACCAAAAGTAACCAGGAGTAGGTGTGTGTGTTGAGAAGCGAACAGATATTGAACGGTTCTTTTGGAAAGAGAGAGTTTTGGGTGAGAAGGCATTAACTGAAAAGAATATTTAATCATCTACCGCAAGAATTGCAGTAAGAAATTTCACTCTCTTCAAGAATTCAAAAGCACGCGAGAAATGTCAAATTCTATGCACATCTACGTATAAACTTTGCTCACATTTTTGTTTGGTTTTTGTACAACTCTGTTAATGAAAGGAATAATATGAAAGTTTGGCGTTTGCTAACGATGTGTGACGAGGTACCTTTTTTTTGAATGATTAATATCCCTACCTTTTCTTGGCTTCCCAACACTGTTTCAATCAATTCTTATCTTTCATTAAGAAAAGCTAGATAAAAATTGCGTTTCCATGTAATTTGAGGTCTCTTGATGTAAAGGTTGATTGAACCAAACAGTATCAGCTTGGTCTTAATTGGAAAAAATTATAATTTGTGATTTTGCCTCATACAATCCTTCGCGTAGTGTCGAGACAACAGTTGAACACCGCAATTCCAGCTAGATCTTATTTCATCAGAACAAATGAGAAACTCAAATCGTCACCAAATGTTCATCAAGATGGTTAAAAATCATTTCCTCATAGAAAGCTTCTTCCAAAAACCAAATAGAAACTAGAAATATAAACTTTTTTTTTTAATTATCCTCCAGAGACACTTTGCTATCAGATGTTACTTATTTCAAGATCTTGAAATTTTTCTTGGTGAAAAAAATCTTTGATATTCCGGAGGAGATTGAAAGGTAGGACAAAATAGTTGTTGAAAATAATTTTTTCGTATAAAATTGAATTGCCTTCCGACCAATCCAATATTATCAATCAGAGATTCAATGATAATTTCGCAATGAAATTTGAGATTATTTAGTAAATCATGAAAAGAAATGTTATCATATAGAGAGAAAGCATTACAATTTTCTATGTAAAAGTAGAAATTAGCAATTCAATATAGTCAAACATCCTGAGTGATTATTCTTAATGTTATTAAGAACAGCATCACCTTTGCATTCTACAATCTCTCACTTTCTCTCGCACACAGAGCATTTCAAGGGTGGTCCATATTACAATTAAAAGTTTGTGTTATAGCTATGAAATGTATTAACATTTGGCTTAGCTTTGCTTTTTTTTCAAGAATCAGGTGATTTAGTGATGCCTTTTTTCAATGTGATTTTTTCAAACTGAATACCTACTGCCAATATTTCTCGGAAATTGATTTTACATTCAAAGCTTTTCACTACTTTAAAACTATGCTTCAAATTAGAAATTGTCCTTGATTATGATTGCTTAGTAGAAAGGGCCAAAAGAAATGCTCCAATTTGTATGCAAGTATGCTCAATCATAGAGGAATTATTATTCTGTTGTTAGTTCTTGAGCTTACCAGAAGGCATCTTAAATTATATTGTTTAGAATGAAAGGGTTTTGAAAACTATCATTGGCCAATGAAAATCATCCTTGCACGTGTTTGGTCAAGCATGAAGGCCAATGGAATTACGCCAATATTTTATGATAATTTTAAACATTTGCTGACTCAAGTTACCAAATCTAAATTATGCTTATCTCATAAAGTGATTACATATTTTTGTTGAAATTAAGAATTTATTAAAAATGGTATAAAATTTCTCAAACATCAAAGAAATTATTTTCATTTGAATGAATTATCTTCTGCCGACGATCTGGAAGCTTTTCAATTCCTTTCTTCCTCTTTAAACTAAAATAGCCTTCAACCCAAATTTCGACTTCTGAGGGTGTTTTGAAGATTTTTTGGCCAATATATTTTGAAGGTCTTGAAATAGGTAATAATCCGAAAGAGCTATGTCTGGAGAATATGGTGGGTGGTCCATTCTTCCACAATTGAGCTCTGCAATTTCTCTAGTATCGCCTTTAAATTTCTAATTTTCGGCCTGAACTTTAAAATGGAGTTACATCTGTTGAGAATCTTCGAGAGAGATTTAAAATGAATTTAGCTATTCATTTAAAACTTTATTTGAGAATTTTAAACATGAGGAATACAAAAAAGAAAGGTGAATAACTCAAGCCTTGAGTCCTCAAATTTCAACATTTTAGAAGAGTGAACAAAAATCGCCTGTGAGATCTACTGGAATTTCCTTGTAGATTACATCAGCCTAGCACCGAGATAGTTCAGTGGATAACGTTATTTTGTGCCAAAAGGCAGTCTAAACCAGTTCCTCAACCGTTGAGTCCCATGAGAAGGAAACTCGTCTCAACCTATAGTTGGTTGTGTGATTTAAATTTAGACTACAAGCTACAACTAATTGAAATTAGCTAGGTCACAAAAGCTACTGATATCTTAATCAATCTTGGTTTTGATAATTACACTTCTCTCTGCAAGATATCATCATTGTGTTTACTTTGTAAGAATAAAAACCTTTCAAATGCAGCCTCCACTATATCGCCATATTGAATATGTTCTTGTGTGGTCTGTTGTGATGAACTTTAATATTACAAGATGAGCGAAGGTATAAACAAAGTTACGTGAATTCATCTTCTTCTCTCGGTATTTTTACATCACCCCCGATTCACATGATCGAAGTAATAAATTAATATTACTCTCGTCTTTTTTTGTATACATTACCAATGTTTTCATACGTGGAGGTGGAATGCAAAAACTTGGTTCAGGTAGTAAATAGATATTTCAAAGTTTCAACTCCTTTGTTCTATGAGAGACAACTTCTTCTTGCTTTAGTAAGCTTTCAAATTTACAGTACAAGTATTCACTTTTCAAACTTTGCCTCCAAAACTCTTCACTAAATGTGATGCATTTAAACAAGACAATTCCGGCCTTGTTGTTGTTCTTGCACAATTCTGGCATTTAGTCAAAGTATTCTCTCAAACCAGTATGATTTATCATTTTCTCGCCTATTTCCCAAAGATTAACCTTTTCAAATACAAGCAACAACGTCTTCTACTCAAAGCAGGGTGGTTTCTTTCAAGTTTATGACGATGCGCATTTCAAACCCTTCGTGTGAAGTGTTATTTGCCAAAATACAGTAGTCGTAGTAGCGTAGGGCAGGCAGGGAATGAAACAAAAGTGTACATAATTTCAAAACACTTGAACAAATGCTATGTTGACTGTAACATATTCACTTCTAAGGACCGAAAGGATATGTCTGTGTGTGTCCTATTTATTTTGAGGGGAGGTGTGAAGTAGGGAAAACCGTGTCCATCGTCCACATTAAAAGCTGTGTTATATATATTTTGAAATTTCTATAAAAAAAATAAAAAATTGACCTTTCGACTTTTGAAATTGGAACAGTTGTATTTAATTGTTTATTCTCTCTCTCTCTCACTTCCAGTGTGCGTCCGCTATGTGGTGACGCGATTTTATTTGGAAAGTGTTATTATTAAGTGAGGTTTCTTTCTACCTCTTCACTTCTTCTAGGTGTCACGCCAATTTGTTTTTCTTTTTCCAAAGAAAAGCTCTAGAGACATAATTTATCTCTTTTTTCTCTGCCCTAATGAGGGACGTTGTGTGTAATCATTTCATTACAGCATGTTGTCATTAATGTTTTCTCCTTTGCTTTTTACTGGTTTCTCTTTTATGAATGTTATTACACCTCGGGAGGGATATGCAAACCCTGGCAACATGCAACCTCTTCCTATTACCGTTTGGTGGAATCAGCAGGAAAATGCTGCTGAAGTTGTCATTTTGTTTTGATGAGCCTAGTTGAAAATTTGTAACAATAATTCATTGAGGAAAATAGTTTTGTTTGTAAGACAATTCTCATTGGTCTAATTCTTATAGCCAATTAGAGAGTAGTACTCTGCACGCCATTTAATATTTTAATTTTTTAGATGAGGCCAAAATAATTTTCGTGTTTATTTTGAAATGCGCTCTAGCCTAGGTTTCTGAAGAGGGTTCTTATTAAAATTTATGTTTCGTGGTTGAGTTTATAATTTATTTTTAGCATACCTGCTTTGTACTTATTTTCTGGGTCTGTACTTATTAATTAAAATTTGGTCATTCTTAAAATTAAGTTCGAGAAACCGAGAAAATGAAAACTCAATTTAAAAACGCTGAAATTTCTATAATTTTAATCGGATCTAAGCAAGATTTTAGAATTCTTCTTCTTTTCCTTGTGCTTCTTCCTTGTTTATAAATCTCAAATTGGTTTACTGCTGAGACTATTAGCCTGAGAGGCTTATGGTGTGAGCCCATTTTTCATTCACTTAAAAAAGAAGGAAGATCACAGTATCTTTTAGCGATAATGCATTACACATATCTCTACATTGCGCTGTTAGATTGGTTTAAAATTAAAAATCGTTGATCCGTTGCGGATGAGGGTTCTGATCGGGATAACGAAAAACTGTAAAGCCTATTTTAATTGTGGACGTGTTAACTTTAAGGTTTGAAAGAATTCGGACTCAGTTAATTTTTTGATCGTCAGAAATATCTGCTTCTATTAGGATTGACATAGTTTTTGAAATATCCTTAAACATGTTGAGAAATTGCAGACTTTATTTATTTTATCTTTCTTTCAGGTCCAGAATCATCCGCTCCTCTAAAATTTGCTGCAATTCCTGTCGTGAGTTACACAAACTTCTTCTAATATTCATCTCTTGTTGGGTGGTCTTGAAATCATTGCAACTCTTTTGAATTTGAATTAATAAAGCCATTGATTCTTTTCGAAGGGTGTCAAAATTTAATACTAAGGTTCTAAGTAATTCAGAGAATCTAGTCTAGAATCTAGTCTAAAATCAGTCCCCAAAAATCGAGAAGATTCAAAATTCTTCTTAATCGGCCATTTTCAAATATTTTTAACCAAAAATCAATTACTATTTCTGAGATAAAAGTGTAGACAAAATGAACTTATAGGTTGCCAAAAAATTCGAAACTTTTAAGGAATGGTTAAAATATATAATAATTACTTGTAAGTAAATATGCGAATTTTTTAAAACTTTAAACTAGGATTTAACTTAATTTTTAAATGTCATAAGATAAATGAAGACAGTATTTGGTTATTTGAGTGTGACATTGAAGATTCGTTGAATATAAAATAATCTCTCGTTTAAAATCAGTCCCAAAATTCTAAATTATTGTCAATTGATCTTTTGTTCACAGAAATACTTTTATCACATCCAGTAAAATTGCTCAGAGTAAGCCCTGCTTGAATACAAAATTTGAGGATTATGAGTTTTGTGTAATTGAGAGACTCTAGCTTATTATCAGCACCAAAAATTAGTTCATAATTAACTTTATTTACCAGTTTATAAATAGATTTTAGTCTAGTTATTTGAAAGTAGTCACACCAGGTATTTAAAATAAATAATTTTACAATTTTTAATTCACTGGATCTCTTAAGGCTTCATTTAGTATTTTTGGTGTCCTTTTTATTATCATGGGTTCTAACTGGTAACTCATAGAAGGCTAAAAATATGCAAAAAAAATAATTTTCAGTTAAGACAGAAACCCAGATTATCGTTAATCTAAGATTATGCTATATTTTCTAGTTAAAAATCGTACTTCTCTCTTTGCTGGATTTAAAAGTCAAATAATGTCTTAAAATGTA
>JJOG01000124.1:0-12024 GCA_000715275.1 Gyrodactylus salaris
ACAAAAAACTTCATCGCTAAGAATATTAATTTGAAAATGAGGTTTTTCATTTTTCAAGTTTTTAAAACTTTCAATATAATTCTTTCGGTATTTTCATAAATGATTTTGCAAAAATAAAACTACCAATTTGAAGTTAATGATACGTACTATAAGGTAAAAGAAAGAAATATGTAAATATCTTGTATGGAATAAAAAATATTTCAGATCAAACTTCGTGTGACACCAGTGTCACTGGGGGCCTACAAGGGTTATGTACGATAACAAAATTGAAAGAAACCAAGAGCTTACAAGAGACAAATTACTACCTATTCAGATATTTTTCAATGACTTGTCACTAACAGCCAATCGCTGTACGAACAGAATAAATAGAATAAGCCTCAATATCTAAAGAAAAGTTTTTTTAGTTAAAACAGTGTTGACTCTATTTTCACGGTGTATTTCAGAAGAAAAAATAATAAAACCTTTATTTTAAAGATCAAACCTAGTACTCGACTTTATGGAATCTGTTCTCAACTCTTCATATATGAGGTTCCCGTTGAGGTTGTCTAGTCAACTGCACAATCGGCCGGACGAGTTCTCCTCAACCCTGACGAATGAGTCGCACTTTGACATTTCCCAGTTCGATGCGATCGTCTGTCGCAATCTCATCTTCTACCTTCTTGATGTCATTGATACTCTGATCTGTCAGCCGTTGAGAAGTCAGTGTGATATCAAATTACTCAAGGTATGCACCCTCTCACTTTCATTATGTTAAATCATAATTGTGTTTCCTTGTCAAAAAATCTGCACAAATTAGGTTTGAAAGTTTGTTGAATGATGAAATGATCCCATATTTAAAATGTTTTAACTAATCGTGAGAAATCCTTTTCATTTCAAAATTATAACCAAGCTATAAAAAATTTGAACATCTTTTTTTTAACTTTTAGTGATCAAAAATTATAATCATGTTGAGAATATACATTTAGAAAGGTTACGAAATTTAAAATTAAATTTGGCATTGAAAATCTATTACATAATACTAAAAGATTGTTAACCCGATCGGACTCCTGTGAGGCCAATGAGAATTTTTCGATAATCCAACACAAAAAATTTCGAAAATAAAATAATCAGTGACAATTTCGAAGTGGCCGATAGGCGCTGTAGACCAAATCAAGATTAGAAAAAAACGAAAAGGTCCCCCGAAAGATGCAGAAATATTAGAATTTTATGAATACAGATTCGATTCCACTGGCCTCCCTTTCGAGATGAGACTTCTTGGATATTGCTTACCTCTGCCTCCTCATTGAAACCCTCATGTTAACTATAATACAGTTAGACTATGGTTATAATCAGAGATTTTTCAAATATTCTTGACTCTTTAATTAATGACTTGAAATATGGCAAGAACTATTCCTAGACATTAGGTCTCTTCAGTAGGACTATGTTCACCGAACCCCATGAATGGGATTCAAACTGGATAACATTGTTGTAGGGTTTTAAAAAAAAATTCGAATTTTTTTGAATTTCTTTAAAATTTCTGATGCAACCTTCTCATAAACGGCATTAATAATTCTTCAGGGCAATATGGCAGAAATCTACAAGAGATGTGCAGTCTTCGAAGCCTTCCTCCATCACAAAGAACGGACAGTCATTCAAAAGATCATATTCGAAGTGAACAATATTACTAGTGAGTGACCATTTAAAAAGTGCCTTAACTCAAATACATCCCCTCCAGACGATAGGTCTTCATTCGCAGCAAAGGCACTCCTCCTAATTGCCTACAGCCGTAAGCCGAATATTACCGAGGTTATTGATCGGTACATTTCCAACTCCCTCGAGATCATCTCATGGCTCAAATATCCGTCTGATTCACGAGACTTTTGTCAACTCATCAAGGCTATCACATTTTATGAAGTAGGTTCTCTTTTGCAAATACCAGAAGATCCAGCGTAGAAAAATAAATTTCATATTCTCAAGTCTTTCAAAATGACAACAAAACCTTTGATAACCTTCGACTATTTTCCTCATAGTTTGAACGGCTCAACTCCACTCTGATAGTCACAATAATCAACCAGGCGCCGCGGTATTCAGGCGAAGAGCGCTACGAAGACCACCGCAATCGCTTCAACAACCTCGCTCCCAACAAGACCCACCAGCAGTCTCTGATTCTCGTCAACAGCCTTGCCTTGTGTCATCCCCGGTGCTCTCTCACCTTCCTGAAGCCGATCTCCTCGATGATCAACGGCCGCTTGGGCCATACCGAGGAGATTGGCGTGGAGAGAGTGAAGAACTTCAACATTAACCTGATGAACACCTTTGAGTTCATTCTGCAGTTCCTCGAGATCCTGGCCAGGGACTCGAAGCCGGAAATCTCCTCATTCCAGAGTGAGCTGTGGAAAGTGGACCCTTCCAGCCCGTTATTCTCCAAGGAGGCGCAAAACTTTCGGTAAGGCAACACGAAACTATTTTAGACTTTTATACAACTCTATTGTGTCCTCATATTGCGAATCTAGTTTGAAAACTCACCATGTTAGATATTCAGGATATCTTTGAGATGCATTTGTAACCAACATTGGGATATCGTTAAGGAAAAGTGCATCCGTAAACTCAAAATTTATCGCATTTTATAGACAAAGGAATGAGCTTTTGCTCTTCTCTTAATTGTCTGGACTTATAATAATACAAGTATTCAAAGTTTTTAACAAAAATGCCATTTTAATCATCCAAATATTAATTTTCCCAAATCTTGAAACCGATGTAACTTTAACAATGTCAAACTTTGACATTATGCATGGTTATTCTAAGATTACTACAAAGTTGAAAATATTTCAAAATTATGCACTGTTCTCCGAGAAAACCAAGTTGAAATATTTCAAAAATATCTTTAAGCAGATATTGTTCTCGAATTTACCTCACTCATTATTCTGAAGTAAAAATCATACAGAGGCTGGATTCTAGCGACATGGCCTAATCTTTTATATCTTTGTCACACAGTAATTAAATCGTTATATTTCTTTCAAATCCTGTATATAAAAGGTCCTTGAAATTGATATTACTAAGGTCCAAGATCTGAACCATATTTTGCCTCTCTACAAGACTACTTTTCTTTTCAGAGAAAACATTGAATCCATCTTTGTGATATTCTTCGAGTTGATCGCCAAGTACTTTATAACCATCTCAAAGCACTTCATCAAGTTTGTCCAAAAGGTCTCCAAACTATTCATCAGCTACATCGCCTCTCAGAATACCAAATGTGAGTCATTGATCTGAATTATTCTATCCCGACCCATCTTGTCTGGATTTTGAAAGATTACGTCGAAATTGCATTAGAATGTATCCAAGGGGTTACAGTTAGTCTTAAAGAGTTGACAGAACATGTCAGAAATTGTGTAAATTCTATTTTTAAGAAACTTTGCTAATTTGAATAAATCTGAATGAATATACTTACAAGTAAGGTGATGAACACGCTATTAAAAAATATATATTTAAATATATTCTTCAACTTTTTCTTGAATACTTCTCACATTGCCCACGTCGTGTATTATCCGAGAGTAAAACTCAATTCAAAGAATAATAATTCAATTTATGAATTTCGTCAACTGAGTCATCATATTTTGAAATTGTATCAGTGTTGAATCAAAATTCCTTTAGAATTTCAAATTCTCAGTGAAAAAAATCCTTGTAAACTTTTCTGTGATTATCAGGCCCTTTTAGAATACGATCGCAGTCGAAATTAATCTTTTTTATACAGACAATCCCTTTTTTCTTGTGAAAGTCATGGCAACTATAAGTCTTCGTTTATAATTCAAGCCCTTTAGATGCTCACTCAAATGAGATTTTTACGATAAAAGAAAAAAATATTCTAAATAGGAAAAAAAAATTTCATTCTCTAAAACTTGTCAAATTTCCCTTGATATGCTTTCTGTCGTCCTGGTTATTATCACTTTCTTGAAGAGGGGTAGAGATTATTAGGATAGACCAGCAGAAATAATTACTTACAATACTGTATCTTGACAATAATCATTTCTCAATTAGGCAAAAAAACGGGGCTTATATTTTTTTTGGTTTTTTTTTATTTGTTTAAAAACATCATTAACCCCAATAAAAATCGATATATCATCTATTTTTCCCTACTCTAATTATTAGTTGGCATCAAGGATAAATACTAGTGCACTGCTTTTTGATTAGACCTCTTTTAGATCGCGCACAATCGTAATCTAGACATGATATCACGGGGAACTGTGTGTTAAATATTTACTATACGTGTTAGAAATAGGCCAAAATAATTTGTGTAAAAAAACCGGGATTTTCTTGACAATCTAAAGATTTTGTCAGAGATGGGAGTAATATTTGGGAACTACATGAAAAATTCTATCCTTTAGAAGAAACGTTCTCAATTAAAAGCCTCTTGTTAGGAAGATGTGACTGATGCGCGGTATCTAGTTAATAATTAGCCAGAATTTCGAAATCTAAACTGAGAATACTTTTCAAACAATCTGATCATTTTTAGGAGCGGGATAATTTGCATGAACATATATATCGATATTTCCATTCAGTAGCCTTTAAAAAGCGAGAAAATCGATGGCGGCCATTTGAATTTATTTGTATATGGATTTCTAAAACATTAGAGTCTCGACCATGGAAGATTTAAAGCGCACGAAAGATGGAAATAGCCCAAGAATTAGTTCTTCATCATATAGTTGAGCAATCTTAAGCGATTCTTCTTGGTCTTATTTCAAAAAGCAGTGCCCTTAATTTATACTTTTTTGCGTAATTAATTTTCTATACCATTCAAGATTTCACTCCTTCGAAGCTGGATAAGATCACTTTGTACATTCGGGCGACAGAGTCCTTTAAATTACTCAACCAAAAGAGCAACTTTTACTCAAAGTTCTGCATGACAAAGCACACCATGTCCCATCTACTCAAGTTGATCACTGAGCTGAGTACCTTCCACAAGAACGCCCTCAACTCGCAGAACCTCGACGAGAACATCTACCTGGCCCATTATCATCCCATCATTCACGGTCTAGCCGCGGATATTCACTCGAATCTCATGGAGGTCTTCAAAGCTGACGACTTTACCAGCACTGAGCAATGGTCCACTTCACTCATGCCGTATCACAAGGAAAACGGTGAGTGTATCAACAATTTAATGTTTTTCATCCCCCCCCCTATAAACTTGGAAATAACACATTTTTAAATTCATTTTAGAACTTGTCGCCAATCTTGAAGCGCTCAGCGTTGAGCTACAACGTGATCCGGATTTGCTCCTTGAGCACAATGTGAGTTCTATACCCTTGATTTGTGATGAAACCATGATTGAAATTAAACTTCTCTTTTATACAGGATAATCTCTTGAGCCTGGCCAAGACCTCGAAGAACGTCTCCTGTGGTATCCTCTCCATCTATCTGAACTCTATCGACAAGGTTCCTAATGACCGCCTGCTGTCCAACGCCATGACCATTATCGAGTCGATTGGGGTGGATAAATTCGAAGAGTTTAAGAACCACCTCCCGATGTTGTTCCTCTACAAGCCGAAGGAGCTACTACGACACCTTCAAGGTCGTCTCAAGGACTCCAGAGGCATCCTGAAGATTGACTCCGAGGTCCTATGGAGCCTCTTGTCAAAGTTTATCAACATTGGCCAATTCGAGGGAATCGAGAATATCTGCATTGAAAATGCCACTGAATTCATAAAGAATAGTTAATATACTAAAGATACTTTTCCAATTTAATCACATTTTTCTTTTAAATTGAATACAATTTGAGGAATGGTCATCTTCAAAACAAGAATTGCATAATAGAACTTGCAATCCGATCGACTTGATAAACCACACAGAAGGGTCAAAAAATAATCTTCAAGTCATTCAAAAATGAGTTTAAAACAGTACAACATTTTTACCGTTTTGATCAATTATTCCGGCATTAGTCCCAAGTTTGAGAAGATAAATAAACCTTTACATTGTTAGACCGTGGGATATTTTGTTACGCAAGAGAAATCTAGACTAAAAAGTACTTTTGGAATAAAAAGTAATAAAAATTATTTATTTATAAGACCAAGGAATCATTTCCTAATTAGTGATAAGGCTTTTCTCATGGATATTAAATAAAAAGTGCTATAAAATATTTATCAATCTATCAAAAGTATCAGAGTACTTTAACAGTTAATAAATAAACTTTTGTATCGTTAATACACAATGATGAATGATACTTGATAATAATTTTTAATTCATGTCAAAAATAGATATTATTACACGATAACTTTTTTTATAAACTTTTAACAGATTAGTGAAAACAAATAACTGTATTATTACACTATTGTACGTACACATTTAGTGTTGACCTTTTATGATACAAGAGAAATCTCTCTGCATTCCAATACACTAGACTTGAACTTTAATTAGAGATGTTCCTAGACACACAGGTAGGTTGAGATATTTTATTTTCACCTCCTTTTCGATTTCTCTAAAAATTCCCGATGAATTCCAGAAAATAGAGTCCTTTTGGGCCTCGGATTATCACCACAGATGAAAAGTGGATATTCTACTCTAATCGTGGACGCAGAACGTCACGGAATAAAGGCAGTAAACGTACTACTCGGGAATAATCAGAAAATTAATTATACGTCTTATTGTGCCTCTGTGAAGCGTGCAGTAACTGCAGTAACTTTTATTAATCATTTCGTCGAAGAAGAAATTTGATTCTCCATCATATATCTTCGGAGTCGAAAGAAAAATGCTTGCCGATTTGGGACTAGAAGTTCTTTAACATCCCCCATATTCTCCAGATCTTGCCCCATCAGATTACCATCTCTTCCGATCATTACAAAATCACCAGAAAATCATTCAGAAACAATGATGAAGTTAAAATGGCTATCGATGAATATATCGCAGAGTGAAGATTATTTTGAGATGAAATAGCATTTTAATAAATAAAAGATATAATAGAAATATCTATTTTCTAAGAGTGCGGATTGAGATGAATCGACCTAGTAATTCCTTTCGATTGCCAACTTGACCAGATTGAAGCATTGATCCCTTGGGAGATGGATCAATATGTATTGCAATAAATAATTTGATAAACAAAGAAAATCTTCTCTCCTAAGGTTAGGAATGCAATGGTATAATGAAAACATGGAAACAGATTAAATCTTCTGTCGAAAGGTTTCTCTGCCAAGTTCACAATGGATTTATGCATAACGAGAGGATTTGCAATGCTTGTGCAGAACATAAGTTGTGCATTGTGATAAAGGAGACGCCAGAGTGGAGGATTTTATACACCAGGGTGACTCTCTTAATGACTCTTTTGGAACGTGATAAGATGAAATATTTATTCTAACCAACGATCAGTTGACACTTTTACGACAAAATCCCTCTTAGGCAAATCAGATCTGAGCGAAGTATTTTTGACCGAAACATAATTTTATGCGGAACTTGATTTATCGTATATTGTCAAACAATTGGAGATCATTTTGTCATTTAGATATACATTGTGAGGTTAAAGGATGTTTCAATCCAAGATGTTTCATTCGCATTGCATAACTAAAGCCAAAGGGAAGAAGTCCTGATGAGAAAGATACAAAAGGTTTTTTAACTTATTGCAAAATAAGAAATTATTGTTCATCTAAATTGAAGCGACATACTTTCTAGGACACGTGTCTATTAAAATTTGAAAGTCAAACAAATATTTCAAACTTTTGATTCCTTTCTATTCTGAATCTTTCTATAAATAAACCTTCATGATAATATGATTCAGAATTAATTCGAAATCTGAGATCGACTTGTGAGAAGGACGATAACAATTATCAAAAATGACTACACTTGGCAATGATAGCATTATCTTTTTGAAGTGAAGAAAATACATATTTCAGTCATCAGTTCTCCAAATGAGTTGAAAAGTTACAAATTTCAAATTATTCGTCTTTTAATGGTAAATTGTAAAATATGAATTCTCTGTAGCCAATAACGTTGAAAGAAACCTCAATAATGAGGAAACATTCATGTTGGCCACTGTAAGTTGAGGGTGTAGATGTAGTCTCTCTGTTTGCACAAAGTGGGCTTGAACTTGATCCTGTAAAATGTCTCCATAATCACGAGCTCCAAAGTATCCACAGACTCTCTCATGTTGATTTATCAAAGATGAATCCCTTTTCATGTGATCTTCGATTCGAGTTTTCAACTTTCTTCGGGTGTGGCCGATGTAAGTGGCTCCGCATTCCCTCTGTAAATTTGTAAACTAAGCATTTGTTTTCTTCTGGGTTTACTCTGCCCCTCTCGATCAAATCGAATAGTCTTTTTGTTATAAACACGATTTTTAACCGTATTCCAATATGGTTTTCAATTATTAGACTTTCCAATCGTTGAATTGAAGAACTGATGGTCTTTGACACTTGCAATTATGAATTCTTTTACAAGTTTTACTGACGTAATGAATAGAACATTAAACTCGTTCATATTAAAAATAGTCCAGGTAGTGCATATGTTTGACTCGTTTGCAGAGTTGTCCTCTCATCCTCATGATGTCAGAATCATTCAATTATTCCGAGGCTGAGCATGTCATGTGTATGATTTCTGTCTAGAACACTAAATGTTGAACGTATGCCCGCCGTTCGGAAGGGTTGTTCTCGAATTTGTTCTCTTCCATGTTTTTCTTTTACAAATGACACGATTTTAAATAATCCTTTCGCGATGAAAACGATGGACAATTGAATTCCGTTGTAATTTTTTATTATTAGATTATTTAACCCTCTCTTGATATCCCTTGAGAACCCTTCGTCTATGAATTTAAATTTTTTTTTCTTCTGTCTGCTCTTCCTGGCCCTTGTTTTCATTCAAATTGGTGAATTTTCTGGGTAACCATTATTTAAGAAAAGTAACGTAAACTCGTAGCTCACAGCATATGAGACGATAATCTAGATTCAACTATTTTCCATTTGAGAAAAAAAATATATTTTTGAGTACCTAAAATCAAAAATCAGAATCGTTAACGTCTCAAGGGTAGTGTACACTGTAAAGACTGCGTTTGAATAGTATTTTTGTTTGTGAAAACATAAAAAATATTCAGTTTACTTTTCAAGACTTAAAATCCATGACTAAGTATTAAAATATGAGTGAAATATACACTTTGGAGAGAAGTAGAAATGAGAGACATTTATTACGTCGACTTATCATACGGTAACATGCTTGGATAAATTACAATGGTAGTCGGTTATATTATTATTATCAATGAGAAATAATTGTACATGTAGTAGCATGAATTTTGTTCTTGCTAATAATGCTGCTGGCCAATGTGTTAATCGATAATGCATTATGATAGAGTGTCTGATTTTAAATAATTTTTTTACTTATGAGTAGTGCCTATACAGTCGATATATGCAGCCGGTTCTAGCACGACTGTGTTATCATAAGTAGGGCTACCAAAAAAAGTCCGTCGAAAAACATATTTGGTCAGTTTTTTGATATGAGAAAAGTCCGGAAAAGGTCCATTCTAAATAAAAGAAGGGTTTCGTTATAATATAAGTCAGATGTATATATTTAATCAATCTAAATAATTATTATTATTCAAAAAAAGCAATGCTTTTCTTTAGAAATTTATTTTCTATTCAAAAAAAAATTTATTTAAAAAATTATATTAAAATCAAGAACGCTCAATTAGTGGTATTTAAACAGGATTTTTGCTTTTAGCAGAAAACAGCTGACATTTAACAGTCTGAAGAGAATCGGCGAAAAAAAGCTTGTTTACTGTTGTCTTATCTACCAAGGACCAAAATCATGTTTCCAGATGAACCATTGAATGTTTTATGATGAAATTCGGCTTCTTTATTCTACTAATAAGCAGTGCTTATATTTAGACTTTTTGTGATTCAGCATACTTCAATAATACATGAGACTGCGCGATCTCAAGGTTCCACAAAAGCAGTGCCCTACTGATGAGTAAGTTCACTTCAAGATGTGATTCGGTGAAGACAAGAAGAATGGTCGTTCTTGTCACCTCCTTAGTTCAAAAGGTACCAAAGTCCTATCGCCCTAGAAATTAAAAAGGGTCTCTTTACGAAATAGCATTTACACCTGAAAAGAAAATGAAACAAAAAAACTGAAAATGCTAAAATGTAATCTATTTCGTGTCAACCATGTCGGTGACAGAACCATGATGATGGCTAGAATTTATTGTTTACACTACACATTCGAAATGAATACTATTTTTCTGTTGTTTTTTTATAATGTAGAAAAAAATTTGATATCTTTCTAACGTAATAATAAATTGTTTTAAAACGGATTTTCAGCTCTCACTCTAAACAATTCGATATTTAAAATTGCTTGACAATACAAGTGTATGATAATATGACACACATGATACAAGTCTGTAGACTTTGTGAATGTACACATTGAAAAATATTTTTCAACAAATACAGTGTTTATTATCTATTTTTAATTTATTTTTCTTCATTTTCTGACAAGTTTCTCTCAGCAGTAATGAATCATTTTCACTCGGAACTCTACACGTTAAAAAGTATGACAAGACCGAATACTCGTTAGTAGTCTATAATCTAATAAAAATTTGTAAAATAACCTTTTGCAAAGTTTCCATAATTATTTAATTTTTAAGCTTGAACCCGAAGAGAGTTAGACTCGGCTATGAAACGCAATTCAAAGGGAAAAGATTGACCCCTTTCGAGTGATGGGTCGAGTTTTACGGAAAAGGAAGCCTATATTTAATGGCATGCAATTATCGATGATCCAAACATCTATTTTGCACAAATTTCGATTTAATTATTGGTTCCGCTAGAACTAATTTCCGACAGAATGTTGAACTTTTACTGGCATAATGAAATTAGAAAACTAGACAAACTTTTTTCCAACTTGTGACGTGAGAATTTTTTTTCTTTCAAACTGTAGTTCTCATTTCTAATTATATTTTGGAAAAATTAAAAAAAACATTTCTCAATCAATTAGAAACGGCTAATTCAATTAGAGAGAATGACTCTTTTGTGAATAATGGTGATTATAAAAAGAAATCATTTCAGTTTTTTAATCGTTAACTTTTTTATTATTCTAGTCTCAATGATAGTAAAATTTGTTTCACTTTTTCATTGAAAGAAAATTACGCTAGTGTCTAGTGAAGGGGACTAAGAATGCAATTCATAAGAAACGAGAGTAGGTATCAATGACGCATTCCTCTGTGTGTTCACAAAAGGGATAAATCATCTTCAATGGTGGAAAAAAACGTCATATTTATGTCCAAGTTTTCGTTAGAGGATAAAAGGAGGAGATTTCTTATCAAACACATCGGTCCACTGTTTATCAAAAGTGTATATTATTTATCGAATTAAAAATACGTAGGGCAACCATGAAAGATAAGAAATTCTCCCATTATTAAAAAGAGACTATTTAAACTTTGCTCATTGCAATTTGATTCACTATCTAGAGTATTTGGGGCTGGTCTACATGCACACACACACACACACACAATGTTTGATGTATTGAAAATTAATGATTAAGTAGGCCAAATTTACCACCAGTATTATGCAGATTCAATGCACTAGACTGTGGAGAGGGTGTGTATGTGCATGTGTGAGAGGATTCATTGAAATCATCTGATTCGACCAATGAGAGGTGAGTTTCTGTACAAACGCACCCATTCACTTTACTAGTGAATAGTCAGATGTGATGGACCAATCAGAATCCACCTAGTTTATTAATATATAAACAATATTCAAACACAAAGGAATTAGTCATTTTAAAACTTAGACTAAACCACTCACTCCTGGATATTTAACTCTATCTAATATATACCCTCTATATTCTATTATTTTATTAAAACCGAACAAAAATGGGTCTCAGTCAAGGAAAATTCGTTGTCCCTCACGATGAGAAGGAAGAAGTCAAGGTGAGTCCCTTATTGCAGAAACCTTTGCCAACTACAAGTCCTCAAACAACAATTTTACTTTAGATTGATGCAAACGGTGTTGTCATTGAAGAGGGTACTGTAGGCGTCAAGTCTTGTTGCGAAGACAAGTCTGCAAAGGTGAAAGAAAAGTCTAC
>JJOG01000130.1:0-17018 GCA_000715275.1 Gyrodactylus salaris
TTAATATGAGAATTTAGTTAAAACTAGAATGAACAATCAAAAATTTGAAAATATCATGCAGCTCTGATAGAGAAAAGGTCGGTTAAGATCAACAAAGACTAGATACGGATTGAAGAATCAAACTTGTATGAAATCGTAATTGAATTTATTCTAATATATTTGAGCTTAACGCATCTGTTGGGGTAAGAAGTCTCTTTGGGCTGAGGCACAATGGCAACATTGCTTCGACCAGGTGTCCTTGACGAAAGTGATGAACTCTGGCTCACTAATCTCGCCGTCCTTGTTCTCGTCAAGACCGGAGAGGAAGCCTTCGATGTACTCCTTGGGAATTGAGCCCACGGAGATCTCGAAGAACCTCTTGAGCTCGTCCAAGCTGATCTTGCCCGATTGGTCCTTGTCCAGGAAGGTGAAAAGACACTTTGCAGTTTCTTCATCGCTAAAAATTAAACCAAACAAGCCTACTTGAGGTGCTGGAAGAGATAGCCAAGCATGCCGTTTCTGTATTCCTCGAAGGAGACTCGCTTGTCACCGTCCTTGTCGTATTTGCGGAAGAAGCACTGGAAGAGTTATACTAACGACTTACCCCAATAGCGCAAGCGTGGACCTTATTCTTGGGCATGGTCGCCTTCAAATCGTCTTCAGTTATGAATCCATCGCCATTGGCGTCTAGATCCCTGAACTGTTTCATCAAAAAGTCACTTTGAGACATTTCTTCTTAAATTTCTGGTTGAACTTTTATCAGACCACCAGTTTCATTTATATACCAGACACATGATAACGTTACAGGTATGACCCCGTTTCTTCATTTTAAAGGTTATCTCTTATCGTTAAGAACTCTCTATGTTATTGCTATGCTTTCTCATATCAATTTTCACATCAACGCATTTTACCATTGCTACACACTTTGGTAATCGTTGATATGCAGAAAGATTTTATCATTTGTGTGATTTTAAAATTTCAAAATAGGTTTCTTCTCTGAAGAGAGAATTTCAAAAGCTCCTTCTCACTTCTCGACTCTAAGTTTTTAAAACAATTCTTCGAAGAGTTCATCTTCGCTGTTCACAGCTCTTTTATTGTAGACAGTCTGAGTACGATCGAGTACTACTGTGATCAAGTCTCACTGTAGCCTTGCTACTCTATCGTGAGTATTTCTGTGCTAAAGAATCGCGCATGAGAAATTACGAACTTTAAATGTAAAAAGACCAATTAATAATAATTGAAAGATATTTTCAAACTCAATCATTGTACACTGAAAGTATCTATCGAGTTGTGGTGAATATACTAACTAAGGAACCCTAGCCATGACCTCATCAAATAAGTGGGTCTGAAATTGTAATATCTCAATAGTCTCGCCTGCTCCATACAGAACATGAATGAGGATTTTATTAAGGAACTCTTTCGGGAATTCGACTCTAACCACGACGGTACCCTAACTCGGAAGGAAGCGGAACAGGCCGCCATGAGTTTTGGCATTCAAAATGTTGACGTAAGATTATTCTTTGTGGTAAACCTCCCACTAGGGTTTCTTGAAGTGCTTCGCCAGCCAAGCGGACGGCAGCATAACTCTCGATGAATTCGCCAAGAAGATTAAGAAACTCTGGATTGAAGAGATGAAGTATGATCAAAAGTTGTAACTCCTTTTAGCACTGAAGCCTTTCAAAATCTCTTTAAACACGTCGACATTGACGGTTCTGGGGCCCTGGATGAGAAGGAAATCAAGAAGATGCTTGAGGTACTCAATATTAAGGTATCGGATGAGGAGCTGAAGAAATTTATCAAAGCCGCAGATATGAACCATGATGGCCTGATTGATACAAAGGAGTATATCACTTTTTTGAAGTCGATCTTTCGAAGAAATTAAACTTGTCAATTAATTATTAAAAATTAAATAAATTTTTTATTTTTCTAATCACCATCTTTTCCAAAAATGCTTCTTTCTCGAATACTACTTGCAAATAAACAGGGTTTTTAATTAATTCAACAAATTTATTAGGACAAAATACATGTTAATATCCTCCAATCTCTTGCTTTATGAATCGTATAAACGTCTCCTCGTCGATATTCTCATTTGTGGTGCCGTTTGTGACTGATTTTATAAAGTCCTTAATGACTGGTATCTCAGAATTGTGTCCGATCAAGGCCAAAAAGTCCCTCACTTCACGAATATTCAGCTTTCCATTGCTGTCAGTATCAAGCTTTTTGAAGAAGTAGTGATACTTCATATTCCTATGGGGAGGTAGAGATTAGTTGAACGCAAAACTCACTCATAATCAACCATTGAATAACTGGCGAGGGAATCTCGAAACTCGTTCAGAGTCACTCTCCCGTCGGAGTTGCGATCAAATGTTCTGATAAAGTCCTAGATCAATAAAAACCAACTATAACATACAACAGCTTCGGTCTCGTTGAAACCGAGGTTCCTTATGCTAGCTGCCACTTCGTCGACTGTTAGGAAACCGTCCTTATTTCGATCTATCTGGTCGAATTGACGTTGCACGAACACCTCTGTGTCATCATATTCATCAAAGCTAAATTTGTGAAAGAAATCTCACTTGTTAAGTAACTTTGAGTTCCTTTTACCTCCAACGGCGCCTCCTTTATTAGCGTTGGGGTACTTCTTCTGGCCTACGCTATTTGGCGGCTTCGTGTTATTGTATTGTTGATTGTTGATAATCCCCGCCTTGTAGGTCGACTCGGGCTCATTTCGGTCGTCCAGTCGAGATCCGGCAATCGAACTCATACTCGGCGAGAGGATTCCGTGCATCCGGTTGTGATAATTATTGAACTTTGACGTTGCTGACGTCATGCCGCTAATTTCCGACATGTTATCCGATTGCTTGTTGAGTATTTTATTGAAAGAGTCCACTTGATTCTTCACATGACTCCCAGCTGATGTCCTTGCCGGGTTGACTGTTGATGTTAGGGAACTTGACATTTTTCTTCTTTTGCTACCTCCCTCGATATCTATTCGCACATATGCTCCTTCTGTACTATTTTCGTATAGTCAGACTTCTTTTAATCTCTGTTTCACACAAATACTTTCTTTTGTTGATTTTCTCTTTGAAGTAAAAACGAATCTCGAACCTCGAATGAGCATATGAGCCATATCACATACAAAAGATCAGAGATTCTCATATGATTGTGGTATCATGGCTATAATAAAATAGATTTCTGTTTTTTATCTAGCACACAAAAACTGGTTTCGTGTGCTTCTCGCTCTGAAAATTGATATATCTTGTCGGTCTAAATAGACTTTAAAACATTTGAGTGAAAATGGGCATTATAAATGGGATTAATATAATCCATTTCAAGATATCTAACTTGTAAATAAACTAGGCTTGCCACTCATTTAACTAGAAAATAATCTTTGGATGGAATTAAAATTGGAATATGTAATGCACATTGCGCGGGTTTCCCTTTGGATATCATAATCTTATCTTGATTCTCTATCTGAATATAAACCTTGATCATTTTACATAAAAAAGGGGACTCTAACTTTTCGAGTTAAGGAAAAACCTAAGCCGCGCGATTCAAATTTGCACAGAAACTCGCTCTCAAACAGAGAGCATGAATCAAGAGACGATAATCTCTGTACATCTCACAAATGAGGTTTTATGGTCCATTCTAATAGTATAATGTATACTACTACTTATAAGTATTATGATTAATAAATAATAAATTAAAATGTAGTGGTGTATTTTCTAAGGATTTTAAACACTCAGGCTTAAATCCAACTTTTACTGTTGAAGTGTTAGCCATGTTTGGGCCAAACAGTGTTTGGCCCAAACACTGTTTGGCTATTGAAATTGATAGATGGTAGAAAAATAAGTCTATAAAAAGTTTATTGCAATAACTAATTATCATTGTAATCTAATCCCGATCAAGTTAACCACAGTAAGGGTATAGAAACTGTACAGATTTTGTTTTTCCATAAAAATCAAGGCTTGTAGTAATTCTGAAAAAGAGTATTGGGGGGAGGGGCGGCTCTAAACATTCTTGAAAATATTACCACTGTCATTAAAAGTCTTTCGCAGTCTCTCCATGGCGTCCATATTGAGGACACCAGTCTTCTTATCGATCAAATCACCAGAGCTCAGCTGCTCCTTCGGGATCTGGTCTATGAGATCTGAGGAGTAGCCGGACTTTTGCACTGCGCTCGTCATGTGGGCCTTGGATCGGTAATGCTTCATCAAGTGGCCCTCGACCCGGAATCCCTTGTCGCAGACATTGCAAACATGAGGCCTGGAACTCGTGATGCCTGTTGTAAAGTACTCCGGTGTCATTGTCCTAGAGTCTTCGTTTGAGTTGTCATCTTCGATGCTGTTTGTTGGGGTTTGTCGTTGCAGATTACCATTCACCTGGTGCGTCAGGATGTGCGCTTGGTAGAGCCGAAATTTGATATCTTCACGGCAATATTCGCACCTGACCGTTCTCGTTTCATTCAGAAAGTAAGAATCTAGAAAGTAATTCTCGTATAAATAGGGCATAAAACAACTAAGATTTCCTTACAAACAACCTCCCTTCAAGCTTTATAGGGTATTTTATGCCATTGTGGTTCTTTTATTAACTTGGAGCTGATTTGATTAGGTTTGTAAAAAATATATACGTGTGGTCAAAGTGTTTAAATTTTTCATTAATAATGACTCATTATATATAATGACCGTTCAAAGTGAGTAATCAAGAGTGTTTTGGTCAAAGTTTATAATCAATTTATTTTATTTTTACATCTTTAAATGAATATTTTACTTTTGATAACCAGCAAGATCTTCCAAAGGACTACAGTTTCGAAAAATGATAAGACATGATTTGATCCGTGTTTTTATTTAAAATTAGAGGAGTAATGGCTCATTCGAAGGGCAGATGTCGTATCGAGTCTTAAATTTATCTTAAACGCAAAATTTTAAATGTGTGCTGAATAGGTAGACGGAAAGAATACAAATTTTTTCATTCAGAAATAAAACCAGATTCGTACAACATTCGATGTGCTCTCCTTTCTTTGATTAATACAGAAATTCTCAGTCGACCAAGTTATTTTAAAATAAAATATAACAAATATTTTAATATGTTAAAATATATTTCATCTTTCATATTTTTGAAAAAAAAACTAAAAGAACCGTCTAGAAAATAATTTAACGTAGTATCCCATTCGATATTCTTCTCTTGAATAATTTTAATAGATTTTCGATATTCAAAAATTTGTCCTGCCAGTTAAGAAAAGAGACAAGAAACCAGGCATTCAAAGAGACAATAATTGTTTTGGAGAGAAGAGCATATCGAGAAAGACTGTTTTCAATATGTTTAATAAGTTCAAGGGGGCGACATGTTGTTCCAAAGGAAATTGAGAAATAAAGTCAACTTTCGAGAGAGAAAAATACTCACAACTATTCTCAGAGTTGGTTTCATTTGAATTCTGCCTCGAGATCTCCTGATGACCGGATGAATTTTTCAAGATTGTCTCGAAATTCGCCCTCAAACTGGACTGATCCACCGGCTGACGAATCAAGTTTATCGGCACTTCCTGGAGAGAGAGGGTTTATTAGAAAATGCAAATCTCACCTGATCCATGTCATTTGCGTTGACATTCGGCGGCTGGCTGGGATGGTAGTAGTCTGTCTTCTGGTTGACTTCTGATGCGTTCTGCTTCTTTGAGATCATGAAATTTCCATTTCTACGAAGAGGAAATGATGAATTTATAGAAATATTTTTTAATTAATCAAAAAATCAAATTACTTGTCACAATGTGGTTTGGATTTCTGATGCTTAATCAAATCCCCGTACGACTTGAAGGTTCTATCACAGCAATTAAACTTTTTCGAATCCACACCCTTCCCGGGACTATTGGCAACTTCAGCTGAAAAGGGTAGAAATCTAATTAATCTAGTGCTTTCGATACTCTAGACCTGAATGCGTCATCGATCAAGAAACCTTAAATTCAATATTTATTCATGCCAGTGGTACTTACGAGTAGCCATATGAGGAAGTGATGTTAATTTCTTGCTAAAAATGTCTGGAATTGTAACAAATTGATGTGACTTTGTCATAAAACCATTCCCCAATGACTTTCCATCGGAGGTCTGAAATATTCCATTTTGATTCAGTAAATTGTAATATGGCGCCAGCATTAAAAGCGGAGAAGTGTTGTTATTCATCAGGGTCTGATTGAAACCTTCCGGTGTACTTCTTTTCAGAGAGTTATTAATATCGTGAAAGGACAACGCTTCGAATAGAATTCCCTGTGGATTTACTACAGTACTCCTTGAACCTTCATCTTGGCTGAGCGGTTTTGATAATTCATCAAACTTTCTCTTCTTCGGCGGACAACGAACCATTTCCCCGGTATCCAAGCAATGCTTCACCATTTCATTATTCTGGTCATCATTCTTGAGCAATTGACCGCCACTTTTGATATTATCCAAAAGTTTCTCAATGATCATCTTCCTCTGATCCATTTCTGATAACCGATTCATTGTACTCAGCGATGGCTCGTTATTCAAAGTTAATGAGGAAATACTACTGCTGGTATAACTGCTAGTTTTCATAGCACCCTGCCAACACAGCATTTCTGATTTAAAGTCTTCCTTCCTTCTAACTTCCGTCTCTGGCATTGATAACTGCGGGTTTATGCCCTTACACTTATTCTGAAAGATATTGATTGTAAATTTACAAATTCATTGAAAGAAAAAAATGTAAAAAGTTGAATGAATTATTTCTTACTACGTCAACTTACAGCCATGTTTAGATCGATAAATGGGTCACCGCTGTTACTCGGATTCATTGAGGACCGATTGAGCATTCCATAATTTTCACTATTAGCACGCAGAATTTTATGTTGAATCTTCATTTTAACCTCGCGGGTAATTTTCTCCTCTAGGAAGGAATAAGAGGAATGGATTCAGGATAAAGTTGGAAGATAGCTAGAGAGCTGTGTAATGATGATTCTGAGTGAGTGAAGAGAGATCAAGAAATATTTCTCTATATACACACATGGAATTATTCATCCCCATTTTTTCTGTTTTGTTTGTATGTCTGCTTCACCCACGTCTATTTCCATACCTACTACTACTACAGTTCACAGTGTACATATATTTTAATCAGAGAGAGAATATTTTGGATCACACATTCTCGTGTTGGTAGACTGAGAAATTCTGATAAGCGAGAGGAGGGTGTGATCATCGTTATATACAGCGCCTAGGACACTGAAGGTTACGAGGTCGATAGGATAGAGATTTACAATATTGATCTTTACCCAATATATATTCATTCATCAACAATATTTAGTCATCGTGAATGATAAAGAACCAATAGCAATCTCTCTTCTCCTTTCTATGAATGATTGGGAAATTCATCCTTCTAAAAGTTGTAGATAAAAATTCATTGACGTTGTGTACGTGTAAGAGAGAGACTGTCTTATGTAAGAAAATATTGATTTGATAAATAATATTATCGACAAACCTTCCAATGAAGTAAAGGTCATATGGGAATTATGCCTCTGCCCTCCAGATTTGTAACGTTTCCTATTGTTTCCCGCGTGTGACTTGGTCACTTTCACTACTTGACCGTCCTTGATTTGGTAAATTAGAAGAGGAAATATTAGCTCTAAAAATTAGAATTTGAAAAATCGATAATTATCAAAACTAGAGCTGTGTAATCACGTGTGATATTATTTAAAAAATGAAAGAAAAAAAGACTCATCTGTTATTATTTATGCAAGGTCTATTTATAGATTCTCAAAAGTCAATAATTATTTCTTATTTAGCAACTGCTTATAGATTCTTTCATTGCCAAATGCTGCATGTCTTGAATGCTGTTTTCAAGGCTGAAGGAAACGTGAAATTTTTGCTACTTTTCGGACACTCAAGAAACAAGGATTAACTCACATCCTTTTCTTTGATGGGTGTCAGTTTATTATCAGATTCTGCGTCTGTGACAATGTCGAATTTCTTCATGTCTTCTGCCGTGTTCAGATCAACAGATAGACTTTTGACCTGTTTGACTATTTCAAAGAAATCCTTACGACACAAGATGAATGAGAGTTTATAATCCTTTGGTTGGGTCTTGGCCTCGGGTTGATCTGGTCTCTTCTGGTCCGCTGTTGAACCTTGAATGAGTAGTACTCCTGAATAGATCTGTGAAAAATTTGTTGATTTGAATGAGATATAGAGAGAAACACTGGTGCATGAGTGCGTGAATGACATTCTTTCTCCTTTTAACTCAATGAGAAGGAGTCACTTTATTGTGTGGTGAAAACGCCCTTTTCATTGAAATAAATCTACAACTCACGTCTAGATCATTTGGTAGAGCATCAATAGCTACGATAAAAGAAGAACATTATGAACTCTCAGGGTGAATAGTCTCGGGGACTTACTGTTGAAGCTTTTAGAATTCACTAGCGCGCTGATGATCGACCGATAATTCTCCAGCTTGAGAATGTCCTGTTGCGTAAGACTCTCGTCTCGTTGTCGATACTCGAGCAAGAGATGAGCCTTACTCTTGAGGTGCTTATTTAAATTCGATATTGTCTTGAAGCCGATCTGACACATGAGACACGGATAGGGCCTTTCATCAGTGTGGACTCTCTTATGCTTCTGAAGGATAGAGGGCTTTGAGAAAAGGACTGAGCAAGAATCGCACTTGTACTTCCCCGGTTTGATTGGATACTTTCTCGGTCGACCCTTAAGGGATCGTATTCTACGATTCGATTGTCTCTGATCCTCTTCACTTGTACTGTTCATCTCTCTTGAAAATAGGTGTAGAGGAGAAGGGTTAGAAGATATTCTTTTTCATTTATCGAACAATAAAAATTTACATTTTGTCGATCCCTGACTCATCCATCCTCTGTATATCTATTTATGAGTAGACTTGAAAAATAAATGATTATAATATTTTTTTCTCTTTTAATCTAACAAGATATAGTTAAGGTCAAAAGGATCGATTTTTGTTTTTCTTCTACTTATTTGTTGTTCTGTGGTGTTGGTTTTATACAGAGAGAAAATGAAAAAAAAATCATAAAATACACTTGGCTAATAATTTTTTTAAATTGATAGTCTTAAAAACTAGAAATTTTGATCGACAGATAGACATACAAAAAATATCATGATAATTTACTGTGTATACAATTTTTCTATTCTCTAATTGTATATCGGCCATATCGTAATATATATATTTTATTCTTGAAATGAAAAATAAAAAAATTGCTAACTGAGCGAGAGAAAGACATGCATAAATTTAATTTCTCTCCTCTCATTGGCTGTTTGTGATTTATTCTCTGGAATAGACATTTGATATCAGATTAATCAATGAATTGTGTATAATTTTACAACTATCGCAATGCCATTCATCTTTATTCTTCTTTTAGAATTTTTCTATTTTCATTTAAATGATTCATGAACTTGAAGATTTTATTCAACGTAATGATTAAAGGCCGATCAAAAACAAGTTTGTGATATTCTCAGTTCGTTAACACGAAGGAGCTGAATTAAGAGAATTTATTTATGCAAATTGCATACGGAAAAATCGAATATAGTTAAGTCATATTAATTCCACTGAAATAATACACTAAATTCAACAGATGTTTTTTTCTTCTTAAGTAGCTCTGGCAGGCAGACAGAAGGTTAAACGGGCATGATTGTATCTCAAATGCATCTAAAGGGTCTTTGGGGAAGAAATATAATCTGGGTAATAAAGTCTAGAATTGAGGGTAATAAAAATACACTGAATACTCGAAATGTCTTGGCGTAGTTAAACTTTAACCCCTTAAGAATGACCCTAGTATAGAATTCCCTCAATTGATGTTATCTATTCTCACAAGTAAGACACAATCGGAAGTTGCAGCATTTTCAGCTGGCTTCATTATTTGTAGAGATTGCAATCGAGAAAATTATTATGTTGTTTAGTTAATTTATTACATTGGAATTTATCGACTAGAAATTGTATCAAGCTAGTTGAAGTAATGAAAAAATAATCTAATCACTAGTTCTGACTCACGAAGATGTAATTCTAATTTATTATTCCAGCATGTTACTAATAAGTAACATGGTGAACTTCAATTTACACTTTATGATGAGACGAATGCTTTAAAAATTATTTTGTCAAGTCAAAGCTTTAAATTCTCAAATCGAGGAATCCAGCAAAGTGAGCTTTATTAGTAGAATTGGTGAATTCTGTACACTGAATTAAAATTCTGATAAAAAACTTTCAAGATTGCACACTTTTCATTTAATTATAACAAATTTCACCCTTTAAAAGTTACAATTCATGTTGTTTTATCTTGTTCGCGAAAATGATGTCAGCTTGAAATTTTCTCCTCAAGATGTTTACTTGCATATCATGATAGTAAGAATTGGATATAGTGATGAAAAACAAAAAAATTAAAACCAAAGAGCTCATCGACTCCCTGCATCATTTAAGCATGTAAGATCCTTTGATAATCATTGAAAAAATAGTAGTAAGCCCGTACACCGTAAACAGAACTATCAAAAGAAGAATATCCTCCTTTCCGGTCTACTATCCCCGCTCATTGACCAAAGATCTCGGCATCGGTCATGCTTTTCCGATGATATGATGACGATCTTTAGCATAGATCCTGATGCATCCACTCTTTCACTTGACGACGAGAAGCGTCTTCCACCGCAGACTAATGAATTCCTCTTTATGAGAAAGTCCTTCGATCACACAACCAAAGCATACAACACCTCAGATCAAATCTTTAGCTCCGCTGGCGTCCTCCATACCTCAAACAATTCGAATCATGGACCTCTAGTGAAGTTTTGTCTGTCTCATAGGAGATTTCATTCTTCTCTCCTCAAAAAGAATGAGGATTGCTTCTCTTCCAGTCGCAGTTTCTCTTGCTTTCCCTCCAACTACTATGCTCACAACATTGGTCTCTTGGATCTCAACAAGCGGCAAGTCAACAGACTGAGATCCTTTGACCTAGAGAGGTTGAAGAATGTCGCCAATATATTTCCAACTAGAGATATTTTAAATTTCAAAATTATGAACAGGATTCGCAGTGAAAATAAGATGAAGACAGTCAAGATTCGCAATTTCGTCGAAGGTCCAACGGATTTCAGTCAACTCCTACCGGCTAAAGAGACCCCCAAGACTGTACACTCGAAGGATAACGAGTCAATTGATAGCAAGGCGAGTGAAAAGTTGACCTGGCGCAGGAGGAGAAAGTCAGATCCACAACATTGGAATGGCATGCTCCCTAGCAGCAGTCATCCACGTCTGTTTCTGTCGAGTGATAATTACTCAAAGTAATTTATTTTATCAATGTTGATGTTTGTTTTCCGTGCTAAATGAGCCCTTCTTCCTCTAGCCAACAGCTCATTTCTTCCTACTTGGCAGCTAGTGATTTATCTTCCAAGGCCAATGATTCGATTCAGTCTGATAAGGATGTGAGTACTTTATAATCTTGATAATTTCGTTGCAATTTTCACGGTCCATGAGCAATTCCTTATATTTTTTCTAAATTCAAAAAGAGTTGAGAGCCATGACAGCGTCTATAAGAAAGATTTGTTGAAAATAAGGAGATAAATCATTCAATTTACAAATTCTAGATAGATTTCAAAGAGACGTATAGAGTAAAGGTTATACCATCACCTTTAAAACCCATTCTCTGTTGCTAGATATTCACTTAGCAATGTGTTATTACACAAGTTTTGATAAGAAATCAATTTCTCTATTTATACAATTTATCTGTCGAGTTTTGTCAATACACATTTGAATGAAACAAAAAGAAATCACCGAACGGATCTTCTCCATTAGATGTACTCTTATTTAAATGATAGATAATTCAATTTGTCCACGAGAGAGTGATATGGAAAATCTCCTCAAGACTCCTTATCCCACTTGAGGTGTTAGGGGGACTGTCAAGGGTGATTATAAAGCACTCTCGATTAGCGTCAAGTTTGAATGTTGAGCCGATGCATTTCTCCTCGATCAATCCATTACACAACTACTCATTTATTTCCCATAAGTAGAGCTACCAAATGCATATTTCTCTCTATATTAGGCATATTTTACGAAAATAATAATTGTTTTACACGGTAAAAAGTATATTTTTGCATATTTACTGTACATATTTCTCTGAAAAGAATGCATATTTTGGGTGGCCCTACCCATAGGTCTTGTAATGACTTTTTTCATTTTCGTACATTACCAAACACAAGTAAACATTGATTTTTTCGATCTTGCCACCAATTTAAAAAAACATCGATAAAATCTTCTCTAATTTCAATATTCATTTCTTAGCTCAACTCAGCTTTCTCTAAGGAAAATTATTTTCTCCTTCTAGAAATATAACTTTTAGTTTCGATATTCGATCAATTTTTCGCCTCATCTGACAATACAAAAAATTCTTAAGAAACTCCAAAGATGGTGTCTCGTTTCTAATTATCATTTATCATCTTTAAATTAATAATTTACAATACGAAAAATCAACCTGATGTAAAAGATATTTTGGCCACACTAGTTGCAACATTTCGTAAATAAGGAATCCATCGATCCTAAAATTAATTTTAAAACCTAATTTTTTGAGATTATCTCACATGGAAAAGCAAGAGGTTTAAAAATAGACTAACGTAGGAGTGGTCAGGAATTTTATCATGTAGGCTTCATACTTGCAATTGTTTCAACGGATATTTAGAGAACGGTCATGACATTTTCATAAACCCCCTCAATAGTCAAATACATAAACTACCCGAGACTGAATTAAATAGATTTTTTAAATAGGGGATTATCAACCAAGTAGAAAAAACTTTATAAAAATAGAGTAATTAATGTTAATTACTAATTCATTAAATGCACGGTAATATATCCACCGCAATGGTCTACGAGGCATTAAATTATTCAGGAGCCTACTTCTAAGTAAAGGCAACTCTAAAATATTCAAGTACATTTGCTACTGAGAAATTAATTTTCTCACGTTACTTTTGGAATCAAGTATGATCTATTCTTAGTCACGTTTCAATCTATTTTATCTCACCAGTAGCATCCCTTTTCCACTTTGTTACGTGGGGATTTTGTAGATACAGATTATAGCAAATATTGATTTATTCACTTAATTATTTAAATAATGCATATACTGTACTGAGAAATATTTTGTTGAACTGGTCGGAAATTCGTAGTGGAATTATGAACGATTTCATCTGATAATACGCACTGCAAAGACAATCTTCCGATTCAAACTTTGACAGCGTATCCCCCAGACAAAAACCCATCTACTGTTATTAGTTACAAAAAGAGAAAAATAGTCTCTTTTAAAAACCATGCACAAACCATTTTTTCTCAGCCAAATCAACTCCAAATTCTTCACTTTTAAGCTGGGGTAGATGAAATTTAAAAAATAAGCTCACTCCTATTTTTTGGCCAGTTCACTTCTGAATTTTAGCCTCTACAAAAGAAATACAATTTTCATTCTAAAATTCAAATGAATTTTCTCACAACTGATAAAAAACTGTATATCATATATGTATGCTTCCCACGAAAATTTTGAATAAATATTCAAGTTGCCGATAAAACGAAATTCTTCTAGCAATTTTAACAAGCACACAAAAACTTGGAATTCCAATATTCCTTTTGATTTGTTACGTAATTAGAATTAAAATTCTTTTGATTCAATCAGATCGCTATTTGCCTACCAAATTATAAAAAAAATAATATTTCAACAATAGTCACGTTAGTGATGTCATGTTATTAAAATCAGTTATTCAATGCTGAGTCAAAAATCATATTTTCTCAATACTCGGTCAATTTTGATCATAGAACTAAGTCATATTCCTGATTCTTAGGTTGGTTCATTATCAGAGTTTTTACTCTTCATCCAGAAAGGATAAAGTTTCTTTTTGGATGGAGGAAAATGATTTTAATTTTTTTGGCAAATTCTTCAAAGAAACTATGAAAATTCTCAAAGAAAGCTTTATTAAGTTGAATAACGTGTGATTTAAATATTATCTGCCCGATTCATACATGTAAATTAGAAAAATCTATATGACAAACACTTTCAACTAATCCCTAGTTTTTAGTAAAATATTAAATTTGACGAGATGTTCGTCTGTGAAAAATCATTCGATCCAATCCCTTCTTCTCTTCCATATTCTTCAATCAAGTGTAATATAGTCAAACTTGAAAAATCTCTCATTATTTGATCCTATTATACTCTGTTACCTCTTGGAAATATGAGATTGTTAGATGAATTGCACTTGATATATGATTATATTCTCACTAGGTCAGTAAGTAAATGATACTTGTATTCACTCCTTAATCTCATTAGAAGAAAAGTATGTAGTCCTAAAATCACATCTTTTTAACGAAAAAACCCTTGAGAGAAATTGTTATGGAATTTGTCAATGCATGCTAGCCAAGTTCCTAATGATGTGTTAATTTCTACCTAAATATGATTTCCGGATAAAATTAATTCTGAGTAGTATACGGCATTGCGGTAGTCTGAAATGAGTAGAATTTGTAATTCTTGAAGAAGCCAAGAACCTCGAAAAAGGAAAAGCCAGACTTTAACCAACGGGATGATGATACCATATGCATGAGGTATTAAAAATAAATAATAGATATCTTCAACCAATAAGATGATAGATTTACCAAACCTGTGAGATGTACTCATATTCTGAGAATAAGAGCTGTTATTTTCCATTACAAACATCTCTTCTCTAAGAATAGGACTCGGTGTAAATTCTAATTTCGTGGGTTAGGTTTCCCCCTGGACAACATTCTATTTATCAAAATCATACAATAAATTTATATACGTTTTAAATCTTGGAATGGTTACTGTCAAAATTCGTTCAAAGTCTTGTGAAGAACTTTTAAAGTTAAAGATGAAGAAATATTCATTATTCTGTTCAGTTTCTAAGGGAAAACTAGTCGCTCTTACTCATAGAATACAAGTCTAGAGACAACAATCTAATTGCTAGCAAATCTCCCTTATGAGTGTTTTTCTCACTCTAGTGATTAATTCTAGTGTAAATAACTAATTAGTGAAAAATCTACCGCAAACTCTCGCTAATTTGGCAATTCATCAAGATATCAAAGAGAACATGCTCCAGTAACCCCCAATGCGACACGCTATCACTCGAGCCCCTCAGTAACCAACCGACAGTGCAGACTGACGTGACCGTCAACGAGCTGGCATCGTACATGGAGCATTCCCTCTATTTCCCCGGTCAGATGAGTGAAATGGCACAGCAAATGTATTTATAGTATTCGTCAGGTCCCCAAACGCCAGCCCTCACTCTATCCCAACTCTATCAGCCACAAATTCAATTTCCATCTTTTCGTTCCACCCATGTAGAAATCCATGTAAATATTATTGTTACCAGTCTTGAATGAATGAATTTACACACACTATTTAACAAATCCACAATTCACACCCTACGCCCTCTTATTCTCAAAGTGAGTCAGAGAGCAATGTGTCTCTAGTTGCACATATGCACACTCTTTTTTTCTATTCTGAGGATGGAAAGGAGTGCGTTTTTCATCTGTGATATCCTTTTTTGAATGAAAAGAGACAATTAATTTTTATTTCCTCAGTAAAGTTTTGAGATTTCTCTCTGTGTCTGCCTCAACAACAAAATTGAAGAATGCTAAATCACAGAGACGACAGGTTTGCTTCTAGATGATTTCCACTTTTCATGATGCAACAAATGTCATTACTCATGGTCCTGTTGAATAGCCATTTTGTTCCATACTAACAAGAATATAAATATATTTAAACCGATTAGTCCATAACTGATAATGATTTGATTATGCTCTCATTCATCTAGCTAGAAAGTCCACCTTTCCTTATCGGTAAGTCTTAGTTATACCTTTCTTATTGCATGTTACCTCGTTGAACACCCCTCCCCCCTCCGTTTAAAGGGAATATCATTTTTGACTTTGTAACCCAGTTTCGATGTGTCTAGGAATGAAAAAGTCTTGAATCAGCTCACAAAAGTGTACTCTCAACTTGAGAGTCTCAACAAGCTTAATTTCCATCTGGTTCTAGAATCTGGACTCCGTTTTCTAATGAAACCATATAAGTCATACTCTGTTTCTATTGGTCTATGACTAATGGTCAATAGAATTTCATCTTGAAATTAACAAAATTCAAGTCTGAAAACATGTGTCCACACCTTTGACACTCCGTTCCAGGTTCAATAAAGTAACAACAATTTGAATTATCAGAATAGTTTTTTAGAACAGAATCAAAAATTTGTGAGTGACCTTTTTCCATTGTCCGAAATAATTTTTCTATCCAACTAATCTGGGAGTAGACATTGCTCATTAGCTGTTAGGGTTCGGACGTTCACCCTACTTTTCTTTTGGGTGCAGAACTTGAAGCCTTTAATATAAGCGTGCCATGTATAAATTGATTATGAGCCTTAAATGTTAAAATCATGAAAAAATGTGTTATAACCTAGAAAAGCCTAGTCATAATTGGACCATAAAAAATATTTTTTGCATACTTAGTAAGTATTACTTACTAATATTTGAGGTAGATAGGTGATGACGAATCGTTTTATATAAATCATTAGGATTCTGACTCATTTTATAAAGAGAGACCCGGTCTTTATTTTGACAATAAGCGCTTTATTTCGAGCATACTGTTCACGTCAATACATTCCTAATATATAGGTTACAAAATAGGTTGGAATAAATCTATTGGTTAAAATCTTTTCATAGAGACAAAAATGATTATGATTAGGTTATGTTATGCAAATGTGAAAATAATTATTGGATTTGGATCGGGTCGGTGACTAATTGGTCCCCGCTCATTCTTCTTCTTTTTCTCGACTGGTTGTCAGGAGGGGGAGGGGAAGTCTGTTGCTGGGGTTGGCTTTTGGGCCAGGGTAGATCTAGTGTGCGGACGAACCTCTTCTGGATGCAAAGTGATGGCTTTTCCTTGGTGATGAAAAATGCTTCGGCTTTTTGGAGTTTGAGCAGGTTGTTTCCATTGGTTTTATACAAAATTGAAAAAGTTTTAAGGGGAAACGACCTTTTCGCAACTCGCGATGTGGCGTATGTTGTTT